>JAQGAP010004097.1:0-11050 GCA_034697805.1 Orchesella bifasciata
CACCAGTGTCTTCTTCCTCCCATTCTTTGACAACTTTAATTCCTGAAAGCTTCGGCATGTAATTGACCATAAAATCCGTCCACCACTCCCAAATTCCGCTCATGTGCAGTCCATCCAGTTTTCTAAGAATACGGGGGTTCACCCACCGGAAAAACACAAGGCCGTAGTGTGTGCTAAATAGAGGTTTCCTGCTTAAAAAGACTTTTCCTTTCTTGCTTTCTTTCCTATTCAAATGGTAAAATACAGGATATGCTTCAGTGTCTGGTAGAAAAAATGCACTATTGTTGCACTCATTCAAGAATGGATCTTGAAACAAACTAGTTTCATTCACAATATATTTTTTCCATTGAGGATGAACTCGCGTATGATTTAAAAGGTATTCCGATTTTTCTGACAGTTTTAATTTAGTAAATGAATACTGGGTACATCTGTGGTTTACTGAGGCAAAGAGGTAGAGCTCACTTGGCATCGATACTGAGTAATGTTCGCTCCCCACCCAATTCAAAGTTACTTTTGAAGCAGAACCCCAGGCTTCAAAATTAGTCATGCCTAGGAAAGAAACCATTCTTGTGTACACACTAAAGTTGTGCTGTACAAGCGCATCAAAAGTGTCAAGCGGAATGGCACCGCGAGGCAATGTGATTTTGGTGATATTCTTATTTTTGTACGCGTTAGTTAACACCAAACTCATGAGCAAACACGGGCCTAAAGCTATCTGCAGTTTTCGATTTTTTATAAACTTTTCCGAGATCGGATTCCCTTGCTCAAAAAGCATCCTCATTGTTGGTAATAGAAAAACCGAACAAATGTTCCCACTGTCAAGGATTTTTCCCCGGGGGACGTTTGTCGACGATGCCTTGTCCAAGCTTACGATTACAACTGCCACAAAAGTGACGGCCAATATGACAACGCCAATCCATATCCAGATGGGTGGCTCAAATATATTGACAAGCTCCTTAAATGGTAATCTTTTGATTGGTGCCGCTCCACAACTCACAAACAGGAGCTTTATTGTGTGAAATTTGTAATGGACTTGATCATAGTTACCTACTTGTGCAATTAAGAAGTTGGGTACTGCACTGGACTCAGCAAATGCTATGCCATCGTCGTCTGCTAATCTTTCATCCAGAGCGAAACTCCAAAACTTCATGCTAAAAGTTCCGTTACCAACTATTGTTTGAAACAGCAACCTGAATTCAAACTCATATTGAAGTTTTGCGCGGTAAGTGTTTCGCCGAAACAGCAATTCATAAGAACTTGCTTTACCATTATAAATATTAGCGGCGTATTGAAAATACGCCGGCATGAAGTCTCCTAAAGGCTGTCCATGCCAATGTATATTATCCATATTCAAATTTAGTTCTTTGAAGTTTTCCGCAAGACTTCTTTCTGAGAAGGATGTTCCAATATTTACTGGAACCACTTCGGTCTTCTGATTTGGTTTGCAGTGTCGACAGAACAGGATGACATTTTTTAACCAGAACATGGATTGTGAAAATCTCAAATGTCAGCTCTTCTCGAGACGTACTAACCCATAAATGTGGTATTCCATAATAACCACCAGCAAGGGAATCCTGCCATTGCTTTGGAGTATTTAAATCGTCCGCACGCCATTCACTCACAATTACGTCATAAATAGTTCTGGATTTTATGTCTGGCATGTATAAATTAGTATCAGCTATAACATCGTCATAGGTGTAGGTGAAAGAATGCGCCCAGAAGTTTTTGTAGCTGGTTGGGATTACCATGCGAGCAACGTTAGACCATGAAGTTATTTCGTGAAATAGTGGGTTGTCCATCAAACTCGGAGGAAAAAGGTACCAGTGACTTTCGCAATACCAGAGTTTGGAGTTTGCACTGTTATCCACAAGTGGTATGTCGAAGCAGTCCAAATACCGAACCAGTTTGCGCTGACACCACGCCAAACCAGAAATATTTTCAGGTAGAGGCATTTTTTTCGAATGGGAATGTTCGAGTGAACTCGTCGGTGAAACCACGATCAGGATCAATTCTATACTTAACCCGAACAACGTCATACCTTGATATCACTATCGGATTCTGAAATGGCTGAATGTCTATTCCGTTATAGTTAATTATATGATTTAGACATCCTGGCAAGCTGTTGACCTTTTCATGTAAATTAATGATTTGCATGTCGCGTCCTTTCCAAGTGTTCCAGTTCGCACTCCCACCATGGTATTCGGAGTATTTTCGAGATACTTCGTGAAAGTTTTTGGGATCAGGATTTATCATTTCGTATTTTTTTATTGCAAAGCTTGGCTTCAAGTGAATTGAAATTGCAAGAATTTGAAGCAGTTTCCACGATAGTAATTTGAAATACATTTTTGGTGATATTCAGGAATATCTGTCAATTTAGAAACTGTAAAACTCTAGACTTAGCAATCGCAGGGTAAAATGTTTTTAAAAATTTGTTTCGCACACTTTAATAAAATTTTTATTTTGTTCTTTAGACTGTCCAGGAATCTTTTACTATTTTACTAAGGTTGTAAATCCGAATTGTTAAACTTTACACAATTGTTGACTGTTTACTATCCCAGTTTCTCGAGCTTACTGTAACTTCCCAATACGTAAGATAAATTGTCCGTAAAAATCGATGGAATTTAAAATATTTGAACGGGATTTGACAAATTTTGTGTGGTTTTGGCAACGTCTGACGTCTGTTCATGGAGGCATAGGTTGACTACGTTAAAACTTTAACGATCAAGCTCCTACAAGTCAAAACTTGAATTGTCAAATTTATTTCCTACAATGAACATAGATTACTATCTTTGTGTAGATATTTAATCGTACCAACGTTTTTTCAAAGCAACTTTTCAAATTTAGTTTTATTCAGAAATTATTTTCCGTATTTTTGCAAACTTGTTTGTTTAATTCAATCAAAGTTGCCTTCTAATAAAGATGACACTGAACATTGGAAATTATTTCCGTCACTTGATGAATTTATTAGTTCTACCAGTTAGTCTTAAATATTTGTGGAGTATAAACTAATATGTTCTATCAACAAATTCGAGGGTGATTTACTATATTTTTATTGGGATTCGTGAAAATCGTTATGATACAATAAATCCGTCTTAAAATTCACACTTAAAATCAGTTTAAAAAATATTATGTTAAAAATGCCAATCTTCCTAGGAAATACACAGGTATTTTCAGAAAACGCAGTCAAATAAAGATTCGGGTTTGTTGAGACCAGCTAAAAATTGTTTGGTAAGAAATTAATCGAATTTAGATTTTAATTAGCGTATAGAAACGAAACAACAGCTTCTATCGACTACGAACGAAAGCAAATGCGCGTTTGAGCGAGACATTTTCGGAAAATACTGTCGAAAAACATTATACAAAATGGTGGATGAAATGATAAACACGTGAGTGTCTGATAAGTACACAATGTAACCAAATTTTCTACTGACAGCTAACATCGAAAAGCAATGCTACATTACACCACCTTTTTACTTTTTTCTGGTGATATCGATTTCCTAAAAATTTTAATACTTGTGATCAGACCAATAGAATAGAATACATAAAGGTGGTTGATCTAAAAAATAGTTTACCGATTAGTTTTGTAATTCTTGCTCAAACGAGATTTAAAGTATGATTAACATACATACCAATACTTATGCTACTAAAAAATTATTAGGTAAGCTTACGTGGTCGAATTTTTTATGACCTCCAATCAAGCAAAGTGATTTTATCTAACCAATTCCTACCATCTACATAATGTTATCGAAAAAATGTTATTACACAAAGTTCATACACGACGTCACGTGTTATGAATTAAACAACAGTTTGTTTGGTTTACAACATAAGCCTACCTTTAAATCTTTCTTTTGTTATAAATCCCCTTTCAATATGTCACGAACACAGAAAGTTCAATACTTTCGGAGTAAAAGTTAGAGCCACAGGTGAAAAAACACGTGATTATCCCTAACTGGACTGGAAAATCCGGGAGCATCTTAGCTATGCGTTGAATTTACTGCTCAATATTCTATACTATTCCAGATAATAGCTTGTAATCAATGAGCTAATCAATTTGTAAGATGATTTCGAAATAAATTATTCGATAACTGAAAGTTACCCTTCCAAAAAAGGAAAAAATTCTTTTTTCTCATGTAGCAGTCCAGACAGGACTTATTATGTATCTTTGAAAATCTTAATCAAATACTATTCCACGATGCAGAGTATTGTTTAATTTGGCATAATTGAAAGCTGTATTACACAGCAGTAGATTTAGATTGGGTTGAATGTTGAATTACCTTAACTATGATTGTTTTTATATAGTTAGAGTAAGGAAAATCTTTTAGAAACTCTTAACGTAGAAGTAACACAAAGTCAAATAATTCATTTACGTACTTGATGTTGTTATTACACAGAAATCTTTAGATACCTAATTGCTACTTCTAATTAGTTAGATATCGGACATTTCCAAACATAGTAATTGAACCACTATTTATTCACAATATTTAGCTATATACATACTTTTTTCTTAACATGGCAATTTTTACTTCACTATTTTGTAAGCGCTACCCCATAATATAACAGGAATGTTTAGTAAGCTCTGCCAAATTAACTGGAATAGTTGACGAGTTGTAACATAAATAGTTTTCCAGTGCCCAATTGAAAACACTAGAAAGCAAAGAAACAATAGTATCCCATAAATGCAAAAAATTGACACATAATTTCCATCTAGAGAAATGGCTTTAACCAATTTCATTGGTCTCCTAGCCATGCTTACAGTGCCATTCCATCCTAGTTTTCATCCTAAATGACCACTCACTCCATAAGTTCAATAGACCAGATTCAAAAACCCCATTTACCTTATGAAAGTACACCGCTGGAGGCCATGGAACATTCCTAAAAATGATGGCTTCAAACATGTGACCGGCTTTTCGCTAATTATTACTTGCTCATCCAATCTCTCATTTTCCGAATGAATTTTTCTCAGCTCCAAAAACATATGGTAGGCATTTGTATACTCGTCGGTGAAAGCTGTATTTCCACATTTTTCGACAATTCTAATGTAATAGTCTGGTGAAAGGAATTGGGTCACATTTGTACGACCATTTGGTAAAATATACATTTCATCAAGTGTCGTCTTTAGTGGATGTTGGTAATCTAACGCTTCATATATTTTTAGCCTATGACGACGAAGAAGTAAACTGCTATTGTAATGTCCCGCTTTTAATAAATTGCGGTACCATTTGTCATTAATGCTGGGTGAAGCTATAGTAAAGTTGAGCTCACGAAGTTGCTGTAGAGTTTTGAATCGAAACTTTTTCAAACGGGGCTGCAAGTTCTTCAATATTTTTCCCTTGGTATGCATGGCTCAGAACAATTCCTACCAAAAGCCAAGCTCCACAGAAAATCCGATGATTGTTTATAACGTTTGAGCCCTGACAGAGAAGTACGTTGAATACAAACGTTGAATCTCGAAAAATATCTATTGATTCTTTATTTTCAGCTAAGTGAGCAGGACTGTATTTTTGTGGTAGTTTGGCATTAGCAAATTTCTTGACATGGGCCTTCATTTTGATTTGTAACTGTAGTACAATTCCGCTTATAACTCCACTTGTAAACACCATCACCCAAATATATTTGTCAAACGCAGATGTGTACGCCTTGAAAGCAAATGAACCGCTAAAAGGACTTGGAGCGCAAGTGACAAAATGGAGTTGTTTCTGTTTGTTGCTGAAGAAAACTTTAGTATATATAAAAGGCTGATTTACAGAAAATAAAATTGGACATTCTCCTTGTAGACTACCATCTGCCGGTGGCTTGAAAATAGTGGAAGTTGGCGATACTGTCGAAAGGAAAAAGGTGTTAACTGCATTCCTACTCCACATGGTATCTAACGTACTCGTTAGGAAAGCTGCTGAGCTTTCAATACTGTGAGAGTACCAATGAGTTCCACTGAATTTAAATTTATACTCCTGAAATTTGTAGATATTCGTTATTTCATCTGTCTTGTATTCTTTTATAGTGGGAATCGGAATGGAATGGACTATTTCCATTGGATCACTGAAATCTTCAAGGCGTCGACAAAACTTTCGATAATTAGGCACGTTGACAAAGTAACTAGTTTGAACAATGTAATCACTTTGGTTGTCAATTTCAATCTCAAATATTAGCTGAGTTGGTGCAACTATGTACTTCATTTGATATTGAAGCGCGAAAGTTTTTCCATAATCGTTTGATTGAATACTCAACTTTATTGTAAAAAGGATGGATGAAGAAGGATTCGTTACGTGAATAAAGTATTTGCCAAAATTCGGTTCCCCAAATGCAAACATTCTTAACTGATTTTTTGCAAATTTTGATTTATTAAATAACGGTTCTAAAAACGTAGTTGGAAAGTTTTTGTAAGGCACTGCTACACCATAATGGTTCCATTTTTGACAGGATTTTGGGTCCAAATAAATCAATGCCGCGCAGTTTCTTTTCGGAGGGGGTGGCGCCCAAAATTTGAGGTAACTTGTGCCATTTACATTGTTTAGGGTGTAATGCACAACTTCAGCCTTGTCCCCATTTGGCGCTTTTTTCTACAGGTGAACAAATCATTCCAATAGGACGGTTTCTCCCCGGGACTTTGTTTGTATTTTATTCAAGCAAGTACTATTGGGATGTTTAGTGGCTCAAGATGGTATTCGTCTGGAATCAGCTCCTATTTGAAAATGGTCATAATAAATAACGGAATTCATAAACTAAATTAATACGATTAAATGTGTCAGTTTCCAAAAACAGTTCTAAGGAATTTATTTTTGTCAAATTTTAAAAAAGTCACCTTTTCTTCTATGATATTTTGAACGACATACACGGTGCATTCCTTGAATGGCTCCAGGTTCTGATAGAAGATATCTGCCATATACACTCATGTTAACTACAGTTTTTGAAATAGGTTACATCAAAATCCGTGGAAACTTGTAAAAACGAATTGTAGTGATCATAAGGTAAATAACTGCTTGAGCATGCAGTTTTCTAGAGCTCTTTTAAAAAGAGCTGTGTTCATGCACTCGATACCTGGACTTTGAAAAAACTGGTGAAATAATTATCGGAAGGGCCGAAGTTAATAAATGACATGCAATGCTCAAGTGGATTAATCGGGGCGTGAATGTTGTACAGAAAATTTAGGCTCAAAGCCGAACTGTAGGCCAAGGCTAAGATGACAAATGAATACCGGTGACGCCTTTAACTCTGAAGTTGTATTGATTTCGGTTTTAAATACTGGCAAAAATTACTTGGTGTAAACGGACAAACCAACTTTTCTAAAGATCGTTTAAAGTTTTGGATACATATTAAAGCATATCGAGTTGCACAGAAAATGCACACGATTTGTTGTACATTTTCTGCTC
The DNA here is from genome assembly GCA_034697805.1 of Orchesella bifasciata. Taxonomy (NCBI): domain Eukaryota; kingdom Metazoa; phylum Arthropoda; class Collembola; order Entomobryomorpha; family Orchesellidae; genus Orchesella; species Orchesella bifasciata. Next base: position 7,368 of record JAQGAP010004097.1, read on the forward strand.
AATCTGCAATTTTGTAAAATGACTTAATACTGGATCTACTATATTTGATGCAATTCTATTGCTAGTAAAGGCAATGGCTTTAAAGTCGATCGGAAAAATTGTTTAAAAAAAAATTCGAATTGATTCCATCTTAAAAGGAAGATAGAACGTTGAAACATTGCTCCATGTACTGGGAATAAGCAAATAATAAGGGTGAAAATCTGATCCGCTAACCATTCCCAACACTATGGAAAGGTGAACCAATTCAGATAAAATGGTTAAATATTTAGTTTAACTCTGACGACAACAATTAGCTTAATGTAGATTCGTTTCAGTACACGAAAAAGAATCTTCGTCCCAGAGAAACATTGAAAGAATTCATAACCAGATAAGTGATAGTGAAATTAAGGAATGTACATACAAGAGTCTGAATCATACTAAACTATCATATAAAATTTATGTATAAATTATAACATATAACTATAAAGTTTTGCAGACTTAAAGGTGTCTGCAATACTGAAAGGCAAAAATAATAGAAGTTTTCAAAAAACGGGCCAATTTTTTATGGTTGTACCTCCCAGTTTTAAAACCGTGGTTGCGGGCCTGATAATTTGAATGGGTTGTCAAAAAATGCATGTAAGGTTTTCTGAGCAGACAGCTTATGTTTAATGTCAAATAAGCAGTTGGATTTGGAAGGTGGGGAAACCCAAGGAGGATTGATGAGACCTGGAATAAAGGATTAGTGGGCAGATTTTGTGATTATTTTTTTATCAAGAGTGAGAAGCAGAGGCTCTGTTTCATCTCAGGAAAATTATGAGGCGAAATCTGAATTTGAGGCTGAAAATGCCTCAAATTTGGATGGAAAATATTTGTAATTTTGGTAGTTCCCATCGTTGGCATTCTTGCGTCCTGTTGCGTTTTTGGAGGAACTGCTACATACGTGGAAGTCATTGAAAAAATATTCCGGACATAGGGCGCTTTAAAAGTCAATAAAAGATAGAGTGTTTAGGAAAAACTTTAAAGGTTATTTTACTTCCAAAAATTAACCCAAGTTTTGTAGACTAAAAATATTATTTACTTGCAGAGTTTTAGGTGATTTTTTATTTAGTGGTTGCTCATAATATTCATACATTTAGCAAAAACATGTTAATAATTGTCATTGTCTAGGTAATAAATTCTTTAGCTAAGTAATTGAAGTTCACTACTATCATTCCTTAACCGTTGGAAAACGCCCCGAAAGCGATCACGGTCATAAAAGTATATCGCCAGAAAAGTCAGGAATGCACACATCAGCACCAAAATCACGATGGTTACAACATATCCCGTATTACTGCTATTATTTTCATCGTTGTTGACTCCATACAGCGCCCCTCTTTCCCAGAAACGTTCATTAAAATCCGAAATTCTTCCACTGATACCCCGAAATTCTATGAGAAAATGAAATTTAAAAAAACAATTTTTGATCATTGCATAAAATTCCAATTAAGTTTATTTACCCTCAATTTTCTCCACAAAAGAATCCATGGTAACATTCAACTCCGACATTCTCCCTAGTTTCCACCATCCTCCATTTGGATCAGCCTTCATATTTCCTCCTGAAAATCCATGGGGCAAATCGAAAGCTTGGGAAAATATAATCTCAACTTGATTTTCTTGCCCCCATTCGCTAATCATGTGGATACAAAGCGCCGTATCAGCTACCCTCGTGGCATCCTCTCTCACAACCTCTGAACAATTTACAGAAACCATGACATCCACATCGGGAAACAACTCTTTATATATCATGCGACATTCGGATGCAGCCTTGATTTTACTCCTCATAAAAGAATCGGGATATCGATGATTTGCCCCTGAAGATGTTGCTGATTCATTGACATCAATGATAAACAATTGAACCCATTCTTTTACCCCTTCAAACAATGCTGCCATGTGACGTCGACAAACACTCAAGTCGATCACTGTCCCCAACCGAAATCCATGTCGAATTATTTCAGCCCCGTAGCCCGAGCCAAGAGTTGTTTTCAGTTTCCCAAAATTTGAGACAAAGTACCAAATTTCTGAAGCGCTAAACTTGTGATATAACAAGGTGCTCACGGTTTTGGGGTAAATTGAATTTGCCCTTCTACACATATCCATGGCAACATCCAGGTTTAACAAGGAATCCATGGTGTTTGAGTCTGCGTCCCATATGGTTGCGTTGTCAGGTTGAAAAAAGGTGGAGATGACGTTGATGGGTTGGAAATCACTGCTACTGCGAGACTTTTCTTTATTTAACCTAGCGGCGATTTCAGCAACCCAAAAGTACTCATGTAAAATAGATTCATTTGATTCTTTTGTTGTTTTGGTTATGAATGGTTTGTGTCCCGTGACAATTGTTTGAAATCGGGTGGAAACTAGTTCCAGCATGGATTTTACTTCCTGTTCTGAATACGAGGTGAGACGAGGCACGTAATGCACTCGGTGGTTGAATGCTACTGCTGTTATACCATCAGTTTTAATATTGCGCTGGTATAAATCGTCTGTAAATATCAGGGAGGAAACGCGTAATTAATATAAAAAATACTTATAAAACCACCTTGTAATATTTACCTACCTTGAACTTTTTCTATAAAAGAGTCTTTTGTAACAACTTGTGCTGCCTCATTTTTAAGCCGCCACCATCCTGCTCGAGGAACATATTCTTCACCATAAAATGTATCAAATGCTTCGAATAAAACGACTTGTTGATCCTTTTCCACTGCATAATCGTTCATTAGCTGCCAACATTGGAAATATTTTGACACATCTTCACCGAGAGATTGGGGCGTATTGCAAATCACAATTGGAATGGTCCTCACTTCAGGTGCCAAGTTCTTCACATTTTTTTGACAGTTTTCAAACAAAGCAACTTGCAAAGCATGCTCTTCTTCTGGGTAAAAATCGTGGTTTGGCTGCATTTTCTTTACATAAATTACTGGAATAATTATATCCGCATATTTCACAAATTTCGCGAGCATTGATGAATTGCTTGGAGTTTCTTGCTCATTTCCACAAACGTCAAGGGAAATGGTAACTCCAAGATAATATTGGGTAGCATTAGAGTCGCTTCTGCTTGCGTTCAATGCTTCCCAAGCGGAATGGAGCTGGGTTGGTACATCCAAATGTCCTTTTCTTGAGGAGTTGACACGCATATAATCATCATGATGTAGAAGCAGAGTATCCACCGTACCCGGAAATTGTTTGTTGGCTTCGTCTGCATAAAATTTTGCTACCTCAAAACTGTTGTTGTAATTTGGATTCCTATGAAAGCCAGAGGACGGTGATAGATCAAAGGAAACTATGACCTTCATATGACGCGAATATCCGGAATTTTTGTTATGTTCTGCTACTACATTCGGAATCAGGACTCTGCCGCTGGTAAACTCCTCAATTGGTAAGACTAAAAATTTAAAAAAGTTGTTTCAAAATATTTTATAAAGTTACTTTGAACTAAATCGTTTGTCTTATCATACTTCTTGGAAGAATGGGTGCATTATCGATCATAATAGTCCCAAAGGTACCAGAAACCAGATTGACCATAACTTCCAGATTCGCCTTCCTATTCCGAAAGTCTGCAAGGAATGGAGAATCGAACCATATGAAGACATGCTCTCTGCTAAATTTAAAACTGGTGGGGGAATTCTGCAAGAACGAAATCCTAAATTTTTTTATGTTTTCACAAGTTA
>JAQGAP010004098.1:0-11047 GCA_034697805.1 Orchesella bifasciata
CCAATACCAATACAACAAAGAAAAGTTGTAATAATATTTTTTAGCTTTGCCTAAAGAGGTAAGAACACACGAAGGGAAGAAGATCTCGGAGGATGGCACGTCGAATAAAGACTAAACGTCCAGCCACATCATATCATCATCTTTTGAGGTTGAGCTGAGACGTAATTTCTCTCCAATTAGTATGTATGTACATTTGTATTTAATATTCCGCTTCCTTTAAAAATAGATTACTTTTTTATTGCAGATGCATCCATAACACGGATAAAGTATACATGGAGGTGGTTTATTCCGTTGATTTTCCATCTTGAACTTAAACCGCAATAAACTGAACATGGATTGGGACTAGACACATCTATGATAATAATCACCTTTGCAAATGTAGAGTTTAGAGGAATGCTAAACTGGTTGTGAAATTGTGATTTTTTGCAGAGGGATTTTCCGTTCTATACTCTCCGTAGCTACATAATTCCCACGCTGAAGAATCTCCGTCCTGTGTTGCTCTGACTGTTATTATTTTGCAAAACAAGTCATTCGGGTTGCTTTACTATTTTTCGCATTTTATGCAAACATATTTTACACACCATTTGTTCTGAAATTGAAGCATTGAAAAATATACGTAAAACATCAAAGAATTGTAAAGAAAGGATTGTAAATGCACGAACACGGAAACTATAAGATTTTGGTTTGATGGGATTTTGCTACTGCTCTCATTAATGCACATGTAAATCGTTCCAATATAATATAATGACTATGATGCGGTTGCAAGAACAATGGTCCATTACATTTGAGTTGAGACGTCCTTTGTTTGAGCGGAGACGTTTGTCTACGCAAGTACGTTGCCAATCGAAATAATTGCAGAGTTTAAATGATGCTTAGCAAAGTATTTAATGAAATTTTGGAATGGAAAGTGATTTAAAGTTGTGCATTGCTAATGAGATTTGGGGTTTACGTCCAACCAATGAAAATTGATGGTTTGACGCACGAGGTAATAACAATGTTTGCGTATTCAACTTTGGCTATATTATGTAATTTTGCACACAAATTGGGGTAAAAACTTTGTTGGGACTTTATAATTTAAAATCAGTTATCAAATCTTAGTTGTGTGACTCTGGGACGAAAAAGATGTTAGTTTATGGGTTCATTCATCAACGTATTTTTTTGTAACACATTGAGATTACAAAGACTTCAAAGGTACATAATATTTGGTAAATACATGAACCCAAGTCTCAAGTTATGTACTCAGAATGAAACTCTTTTGTTGTAGTTTTGTCTCGGTCAGTTACATCCAAATTTTATTTGATATAATCTATGCCTGTATAGTGTAACACGTGTTTGGTTTGACCAGACAGAACACAAAACAGTTCAAAGTTACAAGAAACTGGATTATGAAAACTACTGAAGATGTTCAGTTCAAGATAGCGATGGGAAATGTGGGATCACACCACCACCACCTAAACAATTGAAACATTTTTGTAGCTCACTGCTATTATGCCAGTTAAATCTAACAATGATGTTTGACGGGCTGTTCTCATTGACTGTAGTCTCATTACGCGCATCATTTATACTTATTACATTACGTTTAGACGTCTACGCACGCACGGAATCATAAAGAAAAAAATTCCTAAATTCCAGCAAAATGAAGGTCCAAAGTTTCACGAGCTTTACAGAATCAATACCTTTTATTATTCGCAAAAAACACGCCCAATTTCACTGCCAAAACTGCAAATATTTAAAAAGTAAAAATATTTCGCAATCGTAGGTTTCTGCTCTCTCGCTCTCTCTTTCTGTACGAAAATGAGCAATATAACAGTATGTATTGTATAGGAAATAGGAAAATTGTCAACCTCAACCTTGACCTCAAATTGTCAAAAAACTACTGTCAATTGCGTCTTGCAGCTCTAACGTCCCTCCAAGACATTTTGGCAGCATGTCCAGAGAAATGGTTGTGTATACTTTGTCATAATCCGTTCCAGGGCCATATATATTGAGCTGTCACATTCACGTTTTTAATTAGTCATCAAATAAAGAAAAATGTTTGCATGAGAAATCGAGAACATAACAGCAAAATTGAACTTACTCGTTCTTTCAGTTTTTTCGTGAGGAAAGGTCTAATCATTGCAAATGCACAACTGAGAATAGTTGGAACGTTGAGGTAGTAAATTTCTTTGATTTGTAGTGGAAACGCGTACTGTAAAATTATTGAGAAATAACTAATTATCACTTGAATTAAGTAGTAGTTTTAATTTAAGGAATTCCCATACCCAGAAGACATTGATTAATCTCCTCATAGCTCTCAGAGTGTATTGCTGGGCTTGTTTTATGCCAGCTCCGGAACATTGCTGAATAAACACGATGCCATTTCTCAGACCATCTTCATCCAGAAGCAGTTTCTCAGCAAGGACTATACTCGCCATTGTGAGTATTTCCATTGAATACTCATTAGGATCCCAATTGGCGTCTAATAACACACAGAAATAAGTTGACTACATATCTTGACAGTTACTTAAAAGGATGCTTACTAAAAATGATGTAAGATTCAAAATTACCTGCGTTGATAAACATAATTCTACGGCCCAAACTATCCCGATTTTTTAGTACTCCAAGCATTGGATTTTCTTGCAAAGTACGGAGCTCTATGGGATATTTTTGGGGAAAGACTTCGGGATATGCATCAAAGCGTACTTCTGCATATCGTTTCAGCTGTAGAAACAATTCACTGACTTGTCCAAATTTCACTGAAAATTGTTTAGTCTCAAGCTCATCGATTCTTACCGTTTCCCATGCCCGTTTTCCCTTAAATTTCCTTCCACGTAGGAATCGAAGGAGCAGATCCTCATTTTCAGAAGCTTCTTCCAAATATCTCCGAACTGAAAGACTACCTCGTTTGGTTTTGAGGAAATCTGAAGAAAAATGACCAATAAATATGTTTACAATAATTATGCACGTTTGTAGTCGAACAAAAATCAAGGAATAGAAAGTCTACCTTTGTTCATGCGCTTTATTTCTATCAACCCTCTCAATTCTTCCCCAGTGAGTTCTCTAACGACAGGTTTTTCGTTGATTGAACAACTTGACGCTACTAGAACACACATTTTGGAAAAACTGTGGTGCGCAAGAGACGAAAGGATCCTTTTGCGACGGAATTGGAAATCCGAAAGAGAGAAAAATGGAGTTTGCAGCCCTTTTTAGTTCTTCTAAATGATTATGAATAGGCAACAATGTTGCATTGTTTTGTTTCAGGCATCATATTAAACAATGACTTGACATGAGTTTTAATTACAGTTGCCAAATGTCATGCAACATATTTCCATGAATTGACGCAAGCAGTTTCTTTCATCCACGTCATAGAAAATACAATTATTTGAAATATTGGACAACCGCACGAACTATAATAGAAATAGACGTGTCCATTTGTGCACTTTTCTCGTCTCAACCAAGATCAATGTCAGCAATGGTTTTGGGTATTTATCATTGTATTCAGTGAGACATTGCCCTTTTGTTTCAATCCACGTGGTATGTGAATCAATGGCGTCGCAACAAGGGGAAGGAGGAGATAATTAGAAATTAAGAATCTCTATAAGAAATATATTAGAACCAAGTGTAATTCATACAAAATAAATATTTTGCATGTAAATGTCCTCCCTGCCCCCCACACGAAATACCGTTACGACGCCTCTGATGTGATTGTGAGAAACCTCGTTACATTCAGCAAATTCTCTCAATTATTTTGAACAAGTAGCTACTAAATTCTTATTTTCTCTCCATTCTGTTTAACTGTTTGCAGTTTTATCATCACATATGGAGTAATACTTACCTTTGGTATACTCGTATAATTAGATATGTGTATGATTTTTCAAATGGCATAAAATAACAGCAAATATACATATTGAATGCATGTTTTTAATGTCTTTCATTTTAAAACATGACCAAAAATCGTAAGCACGCATGACTGTATTACAAATCATTTGTCTCTCGAGCCTCCAGATTTATTATAGCGATAAATGTTTGATATATATCCGGATTATGGGTGCCGAGTCGGCACCCGTTTTGCCTTGCCCGTACAGGAACTTGGTATTTAACTGGAGACGGAGATGGGGTACTGCCAAAGGACATTCATGTATACATTCGGCTTGTCGTGAATAACATAACCTCTGCGAGATAAACATACGTAAAATCCACTCTCAACTAAACATTTTATTCTCGTTTCTGGTCGTTTGAATAGACAATACCTGAATTGCGCTACACACTTCTCGGTATTCATCGCAGATGTAAGTTTGCTGCATGTTTCACTGCATATAATTTTAGACTTGGTGTAGAAATGTATAGAAAATAACTTTTTTAAACAAACATCTTTCTAGAGTAGACAAAGTGTTTTTCTTTTCATATCATTCTGTACATAGCCGCAATGCAATGTATACCTTCTAATATCGTGAGTTGCGTTGTGCATATCATTCTCTGTCATATTCTCTAGCAGACCTCTGACTTTTGTGTTTGCATACCGACCGGCTGATGGAGTATACCAACCCCATTGCATTGAATTGAAAACTGATATGCCTTACTGCTATATGTATACCTCCTGTACATAAGCATTACAAAAACAAGAAAACAAAACAAAAGTTGAACAGCTCGTTATTTTTTATATTTTTTAGCAGTTGTTTGTGAACTGTAAAGTATATAATTTAATCTTTTGCTAAACACATGTATTTATTTGGAATGAAATAGGTCAGCTCACCAAAGTAGAAATGATTTCATTATTTGTTTTACAAAAAAAAAACTCAACAAACTGGAACTCGGTAAGCAAATTTTTTGTTGTTGTTTTAGTACTCGTTAATGTAATGCAAAGTACTAACTTACTTACCTGATAAGTTACTTAACAATGTCAGGAAATAAAGCACAGCATGAACATAGACGTAATAAGTTAGTGACATATTTTCTACTTCAAAAATCAACTAACTCGGAACTCGGTAAGAGAAACAAGAGTTTAATATGAACAACCAGTTGTGTTTTCTACAACTCCAATGCCGTTGTTTTTTAACTTAATTTTGATATATATTCAAATCACAACAGATAGACCTGGTGTACTATATAGCAATTGTTAATTAATTTAGTTATTATGTGTTGCCTCAGTTGAATTTCATTAGTAACTTGGAAGATGAGAATAGGATCATAATTACATAATAAAATTTTTGGAATTGAAAAGTAGTTTGGGTAAATAAAATATTTTTCAACCGTATGCAATTTAAACATCTAATACTACTGTTTTTAATCCAATGTAGCATTCAGGTAACAACGAGTGCTGGACAAAATACTTTCATCCATCCTCAGCTTCGTGATGATGATGACAATTGGGACACTTAAGAAGCATGGGAGCAAATTGTTTCTTTGATGGATTACGGTGCCTAGTCATCCTCAATGGTCGAACTCAATTCACTGTCATACATTCACATTCAGAACTTTTCATTCTCCTTGGAAGGACAAAGAGGTGAACAAATTTGAAGGTAATGATCCCATGATCAGGAAACATTTACACGTACATTTATACTTTTTACCATTCAAACAATTCAATTCGAGTCATTTTTTCCAGATTAGAACAATGGAAAGTTTTTCAGTCAACTGAGCTTCAAATGAAGAAATGGAACCCTAGTTTTCAGCACGTATACTAACTGGTTAGTTTTGTATCCACTGATTTTAGAAAGAAAATTTAAATTTAGAATAGCTTAATTTTATTTCTATAATAATATATGCAATATATAGGAATCAAATACCATTACGGTAAATATAGTATTACGGCTGATTCAAATATCTTGGTTCAAAGTAAACTTTAATGTGGTATTATTTCTGTTCCCTTTTTCTTACTAAAAATGCAGACAGTCTTCAGCCTGTGTTACGTTCTGTGATAGCAAGCATAACTTAATGACTTTTCTTTGCCTTCTTCAGAAGATGTATTTTGAATGGATGCCAGTATTTTTGCTGTCGTTTAAAAATGGAATCAAATACATCTAAATAACATGCAACTTCTCGAGTCAATGAGGATAAACTTGGAATTGTGGAAATTAGAGAAAGTAAGTTTGTATTAATGCAAAATAAGCAAAAAAACAGGTTTTTGCAAGATTTTTAAAAAATATTTGTAATTGTTTATTATATTCTTCTAACCAAAGCGGAATTATTACAAGTAATATTCGTTACGTTTATTATTGCTATTTTATTACACTGGCTGAATGAAATGAAACTGGTGACACCACATGAATGAATACTTCGTAAACATTACAATCATAATTAATTTACATAATGTATTGCAGCGCTGCTGAAGAGTATTAGTAGCAAAATTTGAATAATAGCAGTCAACTTTACTAACATAGTTTATTTTCATCTTCATCCCGTTTAACAAAACGTTTTACAACAGGATTGCACAATTTTAATTTCTGCATTACAAATGTAAAGTTGGCCTTTAGTAGATCCAGTATCCAGTTCTTGAGTTGAGCTAGACAATCTAGACTAGCACATCACACAAAAAAGGAGTAGGTGCTGTTGTACAGAAGAGTAGAATGTAAAGCAACAATTTTGTTTGTAGAATTGTAGGAGGAATTTCACATGAAGACGAGATCTGAGCAGCTTGCTCCTAAACTTAAGCGATAAATCTATGACTAGTCTATTACAGACTCTATACTTGCTTTATTGTACAATATCGTTATTTTTCTGGGCTGCAGGCTTGCTGAAGAAGACTGAGAAGAGCTGCCGAGCTCTAAATAAGCTCCGACTGACTTCGCTGTGAGCAAGCATAGTGCCGATGAACTTCTGCGGCTTGTGGAATGGATGGAAAGTAATACCTATTTAGTAAAACTTATAATATAATGAAAATAAGTTACAGCGATTTTAAAACTCTGATTAATTGAATAAACAGGTACAAACTACAACTTACAATTTGTCTGTTCCATCCTTCTGGTTCTTTCAGGCAACATCGGATGCTGGAAAGCACTTCATTCCTCCATTTCATGATAAACCTTGGGCTAAGCTAAAGTAAATTAAGGGAGGACGGCAGCCTCTCGTTTTGCAGAATAGATTACGACCCGGTCCTGTCAACCGTAAATCTAAATCCACTCCGCCACATGTCCACCAAACAATTCGATTTTAAATTTTGTTTGGAACTACCAAGAAGTGGCTGCTCAACTGTGCGTAATATAATTTCACAATCAGTAGACATTTCAATGTAGGTTTCTTCCACGTTGAAAAAAATTAAAGAATTAAATTCCAGTCTTTCTTTCGTTTGAGGTTACAACTCATGGAAAGTATTGCATGCATTGGTGAAGGTTGATGAAAAGCATGTTTGGCTGCTGTCGTTTGTAATAAAAGTTGTCGAGTCAGTGAGGAGAAATTTTGAAAGTTGTATTGACGTAAGTTCATTTAATGCGACTTGCCCTGAAAAAACATCATTTTTCAGTTGTTTTAATTTTTAAATTCAATTTGTTTAATTGCTTTTAGACGAATCGTAAATTATAAAGAATGTATTTAACCCCTTTTTTGAATGCATAATTAATGTTGGTACGAATATGAATCTAAATTAGGAAATGACCGGAAATCATATTAAAATTACATCTTGAAAGCAGACTAGTAACAAGAATTATTTCACAAATTTCAAATTTCGAATCCAGAAATAATGTCAAATATTAATATTTTTTTCATTTTAGCTGGTTGTGTTGCACAAATAGCAGTACCTATTACAAGCCCTGAATTATACAATACCCAGTGATGTGGCAAAAACCTAGCAAGTATTAAAATTATTTGTTACGCTATAAATAAATAGGTGACGTTAAAGCCCTATTAGACAGCTTCATTCCACAATACCGGTAAAAGCATCGGAAATGTGATGACGGTCACAGTAAAATTAAAGCGAAACCGTGTCAAGTTTCGTCTTATAAAGATTTTAGATACCAGCAGACTTGTAATACATAATCATTAGCTTTGTTGAAAGGTGAAATGAAGCAAGTAAAAATCAGTCGGAAAATAATCTCCAATAAACAGCATTTAAATGCAGCTTGCTTTCCATTGCACATTGAGTTGCGAGTTAGGCATTTAAATTGTAAATCGATTATACATTATAAGACGAGTAACGTTTTTACTCCGAAGTTAAATTAGTAGCCAGAAAATGCAAGGTTTGAATGAAAACATTTTGGAAGCTGGAAACTAGGTTCGCAGGTACTAGAATTTTCTCTGCGAATGGATCCTTTTTCACTTTCATTTTACAAGCGACAACAAGATACATATATTGACTTGCGCGCTGACTATGAAATGAATTAATCTATCTTTACAAGATCCAGTTCTTAAGATGAGCTTAATACATCTAGACTAGCATCTCATAAGAAGAGTAGACAAGTAGCCATAGTGCAGAAGAGTTGAATGTAAGGGAACAATCTGGTAGCTTTTGCATAAGCTTTGGACCGCTTTTGGACTGGAAAGGAATACCTTGAGTTGGAGATGAATAGCGATTTAGTACGAACTGTAATGCAATTAATAATAATTTATTGATACTCGCTTGACGGACATAATCGATACATATTGCAATGCAAAGTGTGTATATTTTAATCAAAGGTGTATAATATTGTGTAATTTTTGCGAAGCAAAAACGAGTGGATTAAACTAAAACAGAATTTAATGGTAAAAGTGTTCTTGATATACGTACATGCAATTTTCTATACAATTACGATGTAAGATGTAATAGTGCAATACTACATACTATTTGTCGGAAAATAATAGTTTTGGCCAGCAATCAACCCTGCCGTCGCAGAGTGCATATGATTATGGATTAGTTAAACCCTATAAAGCAGCAATGAATTTGTAAGATTGTCCAAGAGGAGACTCAAATACCGAATTTGAAATCCTTTTTTCACAACAATGAATGATCCCACAGCAATAGCAATAGGTCTTTGTGACCGTCCTAATCTTCGAATTTTTCGGTTTATATTTAGTACATACGTTCCAGTTATTTTGGTTCTGGAAACGTAACCATTTTTCCACTTGCGCACCAACTCATTCGAAAGTTCATAAATTGCCACGGCCTCTTCAATCAGTATAAATGATAAAGCAATCGTAGCAACTGCTTCAGTATGGAAAAACATGTACACAAAGACAGATAACCCTCTTTTGTAGCTATTGATCGAGACCCACAGTAAAACAACAGTTGCAACGTGTCCGACAACTAGAAGCAGCCCTGTCACGAGGCCGTCTGATTTTTCCATAACGGTATCCACAATTCTGAGCTGGTTGTAGTATTTATTGGGTTCCGTGCCTTGTTTAATCAGAATTCTAACTACATTTGCAATCGTTTGGACCTGAGCAGCCGTTATTCCCAAAAACAAACCAAACGTTCGCATTATCTCAAATGTAGTGAAGCCTATAAACAACAATCGAAACAAAAATGGAAGAATGATGTGTTGAACTACTTCTCGTTCTTTTGGATCTGGTAGAATATGTGTTTCAAAAATGTAGTAGGTTTGGTCCAAATTAAGCATCACGCCCAAAAGTGTTAGAAAAGGAGGACTTATGCCACAAAATATTTCAATTACGCACATTATCGGTCCCATTATATACAGTTGTCCTTTTGGCACGTCAATTTGGAATTCTAAATAGAATAAACTTTTATTTATTGGTATGTTTACGTGAATATGTATTGAGAATATGCGGGAAAGTTTTACCTTTCTGCAATCTTGTAGCGATGTCACAAATTTGAGAATAAAATATTCCATTTGAAGGGTTTAGCACGACGATTATATTCAATCCAAGGCACAAAAGATCAAAAGCAAGTATTGCAATGTAAATCCCAATTTGAATCATTGATACCGATCTATCAGGAATGTAAGCTTCGCGGAAGACGGCGTAAAATGCCATTAATGCAAGCAACATAATGAAAACGTGTGCCACTACCCATGATTTGTGTTGCCAGCCCACTTTGTCGATTGTTACTACTTGCGTGTTTTTACAATCGATCTGATATGGCGCGCAATACATGAAGCCAAACACATACTTATGGATTTCTAACGCTTTAAAAGTTAAATTTGTAGCCATACTTAACACCGAAATTCATCAAAGATGTTATTTCAACCAACTACTTTTACTAGGGAGTAAACTGTGAGCTTATATTCATTTTTCGAACTCAAACAAGGAGAAAGCAAAGACTATGTTTTTCAAATTAAATATTTGAATGTAAAATGTATCTGACTTTTTCAATTACTTGTGCATCAAATATTTAAAGTTATTACAAATATAAACTGAATAAGGTTGCAGAACTGTAATGTTCCGGATGGCAAATTTCAGTTATATTTTCGTCGAAATTTCTTTGTATCGATACAAAAAATCAATATTTGGAAGTTAAAATAAGTCGGTACAACGAATTGCACAGCGAACCCTTGTCAAAAGCAAATACACATGCATTGGTACTTTATCCCTATGTTCCTACTGTCAACATTTATTTGTAAACTTATGTTACTAAAAGTAGTTGTCTATGTACATGGTAAAACTACCTTTCAACCCCATTTCCAAAAGAAATTTTGAAGCAATTGATTCGCGTGATTCGGGTTTCCCTCTATAAGCAAGTCCGCAGTCAGGCAAAAACGGAATATTTTTGGAATTTCAGACTTTTATTAAATTACTGAACGATGAAAAATAATCCTGCAATTGCCCAAGAACTTGTAAATGACAAGTTTTTTATCTTATAATTGAGATAAGACTGGGAGACAAATAGTGTATGCCCTTAATTGAGAGTCTAGCCCATGCCTATAATTATATACTCCAAATGTCGAGCATGTTCATTGAAACAGATGGCACTATTGCATAAAACATCCTATATTCTCTTTGTTTGGACCCCTTAAAGCCTTGGTAGTATATCTATCTAAATCAGATTTTGGCTTGTCGATGATAAAATTGAGTAAAACCCACTCTTGATATTTGAAGTTGATCTATAAAGAGAACTCCAAACAAAAGGTTCCCATCCTACAAGGCCGACAGTTCTTTAGATGAAAAATATCGATTTCAGTTTTTATCGTTCTTCAACCTT
>JAQGAP010004099.1:0-11042 GCA_034697805.1 Orchesella bifasciata
CTCAGAGATCAGAATAAAAGCCTTAATCTTTAATCTGTAATCTGTTGCACCATTTTGATTAATCTTCCAAGCCCTGGCTACTATTCGATACTTAATTCTTAATATTTTTCATATTTTACCAATACTTCTGCTCAAAGCAGATCTCCGTTGGCTTACTGCTAAATTTGGGAATAAAAAACAAAATGCCAGGAGGAATACCTGGACTATTCTCAAGAAAGGAGACATTATGCAAAAAATATAGTGGCAGGTTTAATAAACTAGGGAGCGATCCGAGTGGGTGGTTTTGTTCCAAGAGAACTGAACGGAGTAGTGAATGAAATACTGACTTTACATTAGAATTTATTGTCATTAGATACGTCATGATAAGTTGATACATTGCATGTATTACTTGTTTTGTACACGAAATTAAATACTATGGCAAACAAGCTACAGCGACTAGCTAGTACTTTTAGAGCATCCGTGTTGCTGCGCATCTACCCCTGTCAATTCCTCCCAACAGGAAAGAACATAATGATTATTTCAAACCGAATAACATCCGTAGCATGTTACATATAACCTTCAAAATATACTTGAAAGCTGTTAAAAATCAGCATGTTTCCGTCCACTTCAAGATATCGAGGTATGAACCCACCTACGCGTATCCGATGAAAAATATTAACTCCAGGATGTTTTCAGGGTTGCGCTTATGTAAGTCATTAACCCAGCCATATCTACGCAAATGGTGAGTATTTCTTATTCTTAGTAAATATGGGGCTGAGGTCAGTAGGTATATTATAGGAAAATTTCTGATGTTTTGAGAATGTATTATATTTTATATCTCTCCCATTGTATATCTTATTTCCGGTAACGCAAACGAATATTTTGTGGTGACACAAAACTTATATTCCAAACCAATATAATCGTAACATGTGAATCATGTGTCATTCATTCACCACCGTCTTAGCTACTAATCTTGCTGTCTTCTGCTGAAAAGCTCTCAACTAAATTATATTAAAGTACCCCTATTAGATTTTCCAGCCATTGCGCTTGGTATACAACATGGGTCGTCCATATTCACGATATTTCCTACGACTCTTCGTTCTATTGCTGGTTGCACTTTCTCTCCTTTCTCCTAGCGGTACAGGAGGTTCTCAAGAAACCCCTTTAAGAGGTGACTTTGGTAAGGCAATGAAATTTAAAATATTGGAATTATTAAGTCTTGAAACTATATAATAGCAATTTTCATAAATAAATATAGTCGAGGGAAAGCCATCAGCTTTCATCAACTCTCCATTTGAAAAGGAGTTAAAGCCCTTGGACTCGAATAGCCCATCCCTTCGCCACAAAATTCTGCAGCTTTACAGAAACGAGTGGACAAGAAGCTCACAAATACCCCACCCAAAAAAGCTGGTGGTGGACTACCGAGCCACTGCCATTTCATTAGCAACTTACCCAGTTGCCGCAAAGTTCGTTAAAGTTTTCCCGGTGGAACCAATTGGGAAAGTTGAAACTGCAGCACTTGAATTGCCGATTACAGAGGATATTTTTGATGGTTGGATACCTCTCAAGTCGCGTGCCGTTCCGGAATCGGATGGAGACAAAGTGACGTACACTCCGTATATTGGAATGCGTAAGATAAATATGACATTGTCGTATTAATAATGCGGATGGGTCAAAAATGTGATACAAATTTTTATTTTTTTAAGGTGCGTTTACAAGTATCTTGACGTTCTTTCACCATCTCAGTGATAACTTCAAAAGTGTGCATGGACTGTTGAGACCTGAAACAACTACAACTGATGAGGAGGAGAGCTCCACATTTTACTTGTAAAATTGGACAACAAATCCTAAACAGTAGTGCAACTTAATATAATATATATTTACTATTATAGTTGATGTATACCATAATATGTAATGAAGAGATGGTTTGAGGCAGAGATTGAAATAAAACGAACTTATACAACTTGGAGTATGACTTGAGCTTACGTTTTGGTACAATTCTTTTAATTTCCTAAAAAACCTCTTTAAACAGTTTAAAAGAATAAATCAGCAGTTGGAAAAATTCATAAGGGCTTACATCTTGGAAACATATGCAATCACCCCAGTTTTCAAATTCCCTTGTTTTCCGAGGCTTTCTAAATTCCATGCACAACTCACAAAGCATCGGAGTATGCATAATGATTACAATGATATGCAATGATATACAACGTATATGCAATGATTCATATTTGCCATTGGAACTGCTGAAAACTGCCTCGTTGTTTTTTGTTGCGAGATCAATGAGGTTTCAAGTCGTTTGCTACTTTCACTACTAGCACACAAACCAAGTAAGCTCACTGATGTGTAATTAACGTTCCTTAAAGTGCCGTTGGAAGTAAATGTATATACCCTATTTTTATCACAATGGTGATCGTTTGCAAACTTGTACATGACTAACCTCAAGTTTTCATTTTAATTTGCACAAAATGTTTTCATAAATACACTATTACACTTTCCTATCACTTCAAGCATAGCTGTTACGTAACTTTTCGGGGGATTTCTAATCATTACATTTTAACGGGATAACAAAGATTCTTAATTGCTAGCAATTAAAGAAAAGGTATTAAGTAGCTGGACTGGGATAAATCGTTGATAACGGTCAAACCAACGGACCTACATGTACAATGTTACCTCTGTTCGATAGCCCGTGTTGTGTACATGTAAAACCGGTCGACATATAATCTACACAGTAATTTTTGTAGAGGAGCTACAGGATTTAATCCTAGGTGTTCCAAACTCGTTTTTCCTAGCGATTTTTACGATATTTAGCACACTATTGACATGACTAAACTTGCAATTTTGCTATCGCCGCATATTGGATCAAAAAGAGCATGTCAAGTTCTCTTGGAAAAGTCCCTATCTCTGCTAATAATTTTATTTCACTCCATGTAGTGAGCAGTCAGAAAAGAGCCCAATTCGTCAAAATGGCAAAAATGCTTGCAACGAAAAACTGAAAATTTCAACTTCCCCTAACTAGCGCCTTTTCATAAAAGTATAAGAATTTTTTACATGAGCTGACTTAGTTCACTTAGTCCAACATATTCCTCGCCGATTCCTATACAATTTGCCAGTGCCTACTAAAATATCCACGTGAGTCTTGAAAAACCTTAGGAAAAACAGCTTTTGAACTAACTTTAGAAATCCATTTCGTCCGCCAATGGAAATCGCAGCTGATGATTAAACATGACTGTCGATGAAACTACATCGAGCAGGCTTCCTAACTACGCCACCCATGATCCTATGCATCAAGTAGTTTTTGGCTAGTTACGTTTTTATCCCAGTCCAGCTACTTAATACCTTTTCTTTATTCGCTTGCATAAATACGTCTAAATCAGTGGGTAAATTGCTAACGCGGATGATAGAGGAAAGAACAGCCGAGTTTCATCTGGCTGAAACGCTTGAGTTGCGGTTTACCCCAGTGAAAGTCTCCCTCAATATATTGAATAGGTTTACCACCTTTACAAATATATGCATTTTAATTTTATATGAAATTTTTTGTGTAGTCCATTTTAAATGTGAAACTACATCCAGAATTCGGAGGAGATTGCAACGGTTATCTTGGCCCAGAACAGCTATGCTCCATAGGTAGATGCCGAGGTTCACTTGGACTTGCCTTATGATCTATGTACTTTCTGGAAATCCTAAAATGGCTGAATGTTATCTATGAGTAATAACTAAACGAGAACACAGGAGTTGTTGGTTTGTCCGCTACCAATCTCAGAATGAGGTTTATTTCATGACTACGTTGACTAGAAACTAGAAACAGAGTCAGGCTTATGTACATATTTGTAAGTAGTAGTAGGATACATGAGATGAAGGTACATGTTTGTAACATGGAAAGTATACAAAGCTTGGGCTTGTATACAACAACGTTGCAAGATAAGCAAAGGTTACCTAAAATTCATTTATTTTGCGGGGGTTGAACTATTTCTAAACGTGTTTTCCATCTTTTTATACGCAGTCCCGTTGATAATGATCATTATTTGTTATACCTACATCTCTTTTACGATGTATCGGGTGGTTACACAAAAAAGATATTGTGAAAACCACCTGGATTATTTTACCCAAAACATTGGAACGGGCTAAACACTTCTCCATAATTTGTTCAGTATAATTCTTATTTAGATGCCGTTGAGGTCTCAATATATTTTAAGCAGCACAAAGAAATACACACCAAACGCTATCAATGATTATCGTATTGACTTACTTCTTCAGCTCCATATCCATATCATGTAACCTTTACACTGTCACGTTTAAATTATTCCCTAAAATTTCCATTTTTAGGTACTGGACTGACAAAGCTTAAGCTCAGCAGCTGGGTTAACGGAACCGATAAATGTTTTTATTATTTGCGTTCACCAACACATTTGCGAGTCCTTTCATTTATGGGGTTTCCGAACTAACTTAAAAACTAGTAGTAGGAATAGAATAGGATGTAGAAAGAAGCTGCTTGATGAAGCAAGTAATATTTTGTATTGTTTGTAAATATTTAATACTATGCAAAATATAACCATAAAAGAATTTGACCTTGAACTAACACTTTTTTGCCATCAAACTCATCTCTATGACTCATCCCAATCAGACGTTCTTTTGTGCTAAAACATGACGAGAATGTTATGATCCGAATTTTTCTTGTGGATCTCAAATTTCAGAATGTACGTAGCATCGCAGACCGTGACGGTGAATTTCCTTTTACTTTCATATGATGATTTTGAAACCAAAACTACATCTGCTACTGGCTGCGCACACTGCGACGAAAAGTTCTATTGCCGGCCATACTACATTTTGACTTTTTTTTCCTAAGAATTTTGAATGTCTCAATTTCCAAACAATTTTCATGCTACATACTCAAAATTTTGTGCTCTTTCCGTTCCTATAATTTGTGGGCCAGTTTTATGTGCAGGTTTTGGTGTACAGCCCCAGATTTGCAAAAGGACCGGCAAAAAACAGAGCTTTTTGGACAAAAGTTTTTATTAGCAGAATTTGTGGCCCGTATTTTCACCGACACAATATAGGCTGTAATCAGCACACTTTTCTACGTTGGATACTGTTTACCTTGGTCAGAATGTGATCCACCTTTTGGCTTAAGGCCGTCCGACGTACCAATGAATAAATTGCAATCGAATTCTTAAATTCTTGGAAACTTTTTTCGTAGCTACATAATGAAACGTGAACAACTGTAAAATAATTCTAGTTACTGGATTTTGCAAAAAGATTGAAATGATGTATTAATTTGCAAAGTTATGTCTCAAGACTAGACAATAGCTAGGAGAATTTTTTTTAAACTGGAACATAAATGAATGTCTATTGCCAAAAGGTGGATCACATTCTCACCGAGGTAAACAGTATCCAACGTAGAAAAGTGTACTGATTACAGCCTATATTGTGTCGGTGAAAATACGGGCCACAAATTCTGCTAATAAAAACTTTTGTCCAAAAAGCTCTGTTTTTTGCCGGTCCTTTTGCAAATCTGGGGCTGTACACCAAAACCTGCACATAAAACTGGCCCACAAATTATAGGAACGGAAAGAGCACAACATTTTGAGTATGTAGCATGAAAATTGTTTGGAAATTGAGACATTCAAAATTCTTAGGAAAAAATCATCCAAATGTTGTATGGCCGGTAATAGAACTTTTCGCCGCAGTGTGCTGCGTTAGTTCGACAACATTGTAATCCATTATGACGTTTATGCACAACATGAATGCAATTTTGCATATTTAATCAGCGAACAATTAATATGAAAACAAAGTGGTTTTCATGAAGGTATTTTAACTTTTATTCATAAAGACTGTGTCTCCAACACTTTTTGATTTTCCATAACTAGTATTGTTTTCACTTTATGTAAATGAAATGCGTATTTGATTCACATTAGAGTTTTTAAAAGTTAAAATAACTTATTGGCTTAAGATACAAATCCTTTTTAAAATGAGGATTGTGTTTTGATACTAAGAAGAAATATAGACAGAGAGAGTTTTCAACGTGAAGGAATATGAACTGTCGAATTTTAAATAGTTAACATCTACATAATACTACACATGATGTAATTTCCTTTCGGATGAGGATGTGGGCTAAGCTGTGACGTCTATCCAATCACCTCTTCCGAGCCCATGTCTGCATCATCCTGATGTTCCCTGCTGTGCACAGCTCGCAAGTTTTCACGCACATGGTGGAAGAATTTTGTGATATTCGTCAATGCCTCTGCACCGATTTTTTCCAAATTAATAATTAATATTATTTAAAATGAAATTGATAGATAATTTTAGTGAAATTCTCTTACGAGTTCCCACAAAAGGGTTGTAATTCGGTCCTTTAAGGTTTAAAAACACCTGTGGCTCCATTGCAGCACCAAGTGCTTCCACAAAATCTGCATCCTCATTGTCCAAATTATTTGGGACGTTTCTTCCACCCGATTCTCTTGCATCAATCTTAACCACTTTTGCAGCGACGGGGTAACTTGGCATTAATTTTGATAGGAGATAATGACTCAATAAAAGTTTTCTGGGGTTGTAACCATGCATGCTGTCTGGGTTTGATTCTCCATGCAATTGCAAAAGTTTGTGTTGATAAGATGGAGACTTGATTTTAACCGATTTTGACAGCAACTCTTCCAAGCCATGTTCCAAATTTTGGAGACCAAGCCCCTCAGGGTAACTTTGAGGACGAACAAAGTTGACTGATGGTGGTGCGTTAATTGCTCCTACAAGAAAAAGCTTTGTTAATTGTTGTTCATGAATAGATAGAGATTTTGTTTTATTTTACCAGTACTTCTTCTCAACATGGGTCTCAATTGACCCATAATGGCCAGGTTTGGAAAGAGAAAACAAAAAACAAAGATGAGTACTTTAACTTCCTTGAAGGAAGCCATTATACCACTTTGTTATAATTAACAAATTTTGAAAGACTGAAATTGTTAATGAATCTTACACAACACAATTCTTAAGGTGAAGTAAGAAAAGGACGGTGTTTCAACAGAACCAAATTTGATAGTGAACGAACTGCCGTTGTTTCACCAGAATTTATTTCTGCTAGTGCAATCAAATTAATGTACGTATCTTCCCTTTCTTTTTATTTCATTTCCCGGAAATTAAATTTACGACTCGGTCTTTCAAATCAGCTTAATAAGTACTTCACTTAAAAATTTCACCGAATGGCCGGAAGTTGAGTTTTTATATAACCCGATTAGTAAAATTGGTCACAAATTGAATATTCTAATTGCGCTTTGAAGGCAGTTTCGAGTTTAAGTGAAAATTTAAAATAATGACAGAGTTGTTAGAAAGTTATGATGGCCTACACGAATTCGCCTACAGAAGCAGGAAATTTGAGGGAAACAGGGAAATGTGAGATGACATTTTCTTTAGTAAAACATATTTCAGACTGGTTGTTAACAACCAAAAACAAACGAAGGAGTTAAAATATCCATTTTTGGAAAAAATGTCAGCCAAATCAAGAAAATGACACAGCAACAAATAATAAAGTTGGGGATACAAGTCTCATACGAATGGTATCAGATTTTCATTACTTGGACGTTTCGTAACAGAGTACAGTAGTGGTGTTACGTGTAAGCGTGCGAGCAATGTCCAAGATGTCTCATGAATATAATATTGTCTTCGCGTGCATATTTTTACACAAATGGAATTATTAGGAAAAAAGTAGGTATTATGCGTTGGTGCTCTCGGAAAACTCGATAACTAACTGTAAAATAATACACCATTATGTTTACCGTAAATTATTATTTTTTGGTAAAGCGAATATATTGCGAGTGTTGGTTGATCTATCCCAGATTTATCTAATGGATAAAGCGTAGGAAATAAAAAGAAAATCAAATGTAAGCCGGAGCTTCATTCTTAATTTTGCACCTAAAGGTGTCCTACGTGCAACTAACTTTCTCCTCACACTTTTGTAAACCCAGTAAGACTTTTCTTATTTCATTATAAATCCCACTAAATTTTGTACTACATCTGATACAACCACTTACATTTGACTTTAAACATGGGTCTGTCTTGGCGTTTGGTTACGTATTCCATTACAATACCTTTTGTAATAGTCCTGCTTTCCCCCAGAGGTTCAGAAGGCTACCTGGAATCCGTTTTACGGAGTGAGTTTGGTGAGGAAAATTCATTAAAACTTGTGCAGTAAATACTTGTAGGCCGTTCAAGTGTAAACGTTCGGGATTAATTTCAGGTGAGAGAAAGCAATCAGCTTTCACCAAATTTGGATATCAAAAGGAGCCCCCTCATTATGACTCAAAGAATCCGTCCTATCTCCACAAAATGCTGCAACTGTATGGAAACGATGGAACACGGAACTCGCCCAAACCAAATCAAAAACAGCATCTGGTGGAGCATCCAGCGACCCCAATTCCTTTGACTGATTACCTAGTCGCAGGAAAGCTACAAAAGTTCCACCCAGTTGAGCCAATTGGAAGTGTCATATTTCAAATTGGTCATTCGGCGGCTGGCATGGAATTGCATGGCAATTGGATACCACTAAAGACTGGTGCCGATCCGGAACCCGGTGGGATAAACTACACGCCATACGTTGCAATACGTAAGCAAAACGTTAATTAGTGTGTAAGAGTTTCAAACTAATTAGAATTTTAAATTGTGACTTTATTCTGCTCTTTTCACAGATTCGTTCACCGACCTCATGAAGTTCCTTCATCATCTCACCGACAACTTAAAAAGTGTGAAAGGAGACGAACTAAGCTCTGAGCTCGCCAAGAAAAAACTGGCCATAAAGAAACTGGTGATAGTCAAAAAGTCCATTGCTGAATTTTCTCCAATTGGAAGGTATTTAAAGTAAGCCTGAAGACTGGTTTAGTACATTCATTTAGTTTAATGAAATGATAAGCAACATCTCAGTGATTATCTGCTTTCCTATAGCCCATTTCTACTCAATAACTATTAGCTTTTAATTGTGTACCATTGGTCAATGGGAATGAAAACGATGGAAATGACATAAAAATAAAGACATGAAATGTTTTGGTGTCGTTTACAACAACAATCAGTTGGTTTAAAAAAATTGTAATTTCATATTTGCAGCATCATTTCCATTTAAATATGCATCCGTCTGGAGATAGATCAAGACTGTATTCCATATTACTTAAGTACATTCGGATAAAAAATTGTTACAACTCAACTTAGTCAATTTCCATTTACGAACATAATATCCGGCATATTTGGTATCCGTTGCATGCCGAAAATAAACCGAGTAAACAGCATGATTGTTTCCGTACATTTTCCATAGACCTAAAACGCAGTTGGCATTCAACTTGAGTTTCATGTCGCAAAAACCATTGTACAGCGTCGCATACTTGTCACAGGCGTCATTGGAAATATCCCTGTTGTTTTCGTTGTCGTGAGATCCAGAAACAGTGGGTTCCCTCAACCAATTGACACCTGGTCAACCTGGACCCATCCAAATGTGTCGTAATGATGCTGCCTTTCCGCAATAACAGTTTCGCTGCTATCTTGTTGATGGAAGGTGTTTGGGGCGTTTTGGGATTCAGACTTTAAGTTTCATTACACACTTTTGGACTCAATCCAAGTTGTGAAAAGGTAAGCCTCTATATATGTACACAATGCAATATGATTGTGACAGAATATACTTCAAACTTTGACAAATATACTGTCTGGCGACATTTGAAAAGGTTAGCTTAGACACTTTCATATCTGGAAATAAAGCTTAGTTTTAAAAGTTTGTCTAGGGTCAGGAAGAGTAGGTTCCATACCTTCACTCGTATGCTTGGGTTTCTGTGAGCTATGCATTCCCACCCTCTGTTGATCTTTAACTATGGACGCAAGCTGATGAATATTATACTCATGTTATATTTGCTTTGATTCTAAACACTAACGTTTTAGAAGAATTAATTAAAACTATCATAATATTTTCTTTATCGCATTTGATATGTATCATTTTCAAAACGCAGTGAAATGACAACAGACATCAAAATTTATACAAAAATTTTCAAATCCAACCAGACAGACAATTGCGAAAACATTATGTTAGATATTTGTTTATTTACACTTTTGTTTCATTAGAATTTATTAATGCTAGGCATCTTTAAAAAACGTAAACGCTAGAAATTCATACTATACATCGGGTTTGATGGAATTTGTAACTCAAGAAGCTTCAGCGCTGCAGATTTGTTAGCTCCATTCAAAAAAATTGATTAGTGAGCAGCAACACGAGTCTAAAGAAATTTTCATATCCCAGAATGGTTTCAAGTTTACATTTTTGCAAGAAATTACATCCGTCGCATCCTTGCCTTTATAGTAAGCTACTTACTTATGTATTGTTTTACATATCAGTATTGCTCTGAGTGTGCATTATTAAATTTCTTGTAAATTTGATTTCCGGTGTGTATCAATTTCCTAGCGAGCGAGTGTGGTGATGTAAAGTTTCCAAATGCTACATAAGTCGCTTGAAAAGGTAATACCTACTATTGTTAGTTGAGCTACATAAAATCTGCTGAAACTTGTACAATATATTTTCGGCCACATGTGTCCATTATCATTTTATTTTCTCAGCCACTCCATTGTTCAGTGTTGCTCTTTTGCTGCTCTCTCCTAGTGCTACATAAGGCTCTAGCCAGGATCACTTTCAGAGGTATCTTTGGTCAGGAACTTAACATTGAATTACTGATACAATTGCGTTAAGTCGGTTTCACATACAGAAATATGAATACACGTGGATGAGGGAAGGTCACGGACATTCAACAACTTTCCCCAGGGCTGCAAACGAACAATATGAAATTTAGTTTCGATTTCCTATTTTGATTAGCCAGTTCGCGAAGGTCAATTTCAGAAGCATAATAGGTATTATTAGCAGTCAAAAGTTAGTAAACCGTATGACGCGATTTAGATGACACGCTCATTGTGAGCGTCAACAATTTCCACGTTGTTCAAAAATATCGCTCTTAAATAA
Source organism: Orchesella bifasciata (assembly GCA_034697805.1). Lineage (NCBI taxonomy): Eukaryota > Metazoa > Arthropoda > Collembola > Entomobryomorpha > Orchesellidae > Orchesella > Orchesella bifasciata. Next base: position 10,946 of record JAQGAP010004099.1, read on the forward strand.
TATCATAATATCGACGGCCGGCGAAGAATTGGACTTAAGTCGTGGGGATGGTTATAAGAATCGGACTTAAGTCGTTTTTATGGTTATAAGAAACGGC
>JAQGAP010004100.1:0-11042 GCA_034697805.1 Orchesella bifasciata
CGACTTACTCCAACTGGAGGTGCCTTTTCACCAACAGGTGGCTTTTTGGTTGTAGTTGTAGTTGGTGGAGGTCCATACGAGTGACGTGGTGGACCATATGAGTCACGTGGTGGAGCTGCATATGAGTCAGGTTCACCTTTAGAAGTCTGAGCTTGGGATTCTTTAAGCGCGGCTCGAAATTCTTGAAGTTGAGTTATAAGTTTCTGCATTTGATCTGCAAAATTTCGAGAATACGCTCCTGAACTCTGAGGTGGACTCATAAATCTCTGAGGTGGAGCGTCAAAATTCTGAGGCTGATTGGTGAAAGATGGAGCGTCAAAACTCTGAGGCGGAACGTCAAAAGAACCGGGATTCCCAAATTCTTCAAAGTTTGCATTTGAATTACCCAAAAGTCTTTGAATATTAGGCGGGAGAGTATTAGCTTGACGTCTAAATAGCATTCGAATCCCCGGAACTCGCGTTATTGCTCCAGGGTTGAATTGTATGGTCCGATATCCAGAGGGATAGAAACGCGCTACAGTTGGACGATCGCACCCATAATGATCACAGGCTGTGCAAACACAAACAGTTGTCAGGAGCACTATCAAAGGAACTATTAGGCATCTGGATTTCATTTTTTAAAAGTTTTTTTAAGAAACTACTTCGAGATTAAAAATTACAACACTTAAAAACTGAACTGAAAAGTGAATGTAACACACTGCTTGCTTTTTTAGAATTTGTTTATAGAATCATTGTGCTTTTGAAAGAAATGTGCACAATATTGAATTACAGAGAAGATGAATATCACTCGGTTTTCTGTTGCATGTTTACTGGTTTACGTCTAAAACATTTGTAACATAAAAAGCTGCTAAACGATAGCTATTTATATTTCGAATGTGTTTGCAATTAATTGTAAAAAATAACTCGCTTACTTACTATGCATTACTTTTGTCATATAATGTTTTTACACCATATTATTATCCTTGTAAGGTTTTGTTTGCACATAGCTTCAAACTATTTTTCAAATTAAAAAACATTTAAGAGTGTTGTTTTCAGAATGCAATATTGGTGAACATCCTGTGTAATTAAAAAAAGACGTGTGTGAGCCATCTGCTTTTTAGTATAAAAACTGGTTGACAGACATACCTCAATAGCGACTAGTTTTTGCAATTCAATTTCCTAGTTCTGGTGATCATCCCAATTATCATATTACTATGAATATTTTTCCTTTCTCCCCCCAAAAAATTCTTGAGACCAATTTAGAAAAAAATGGAGTTGGCCCAAAATATTGGTTGACCCCAATATTATGAACATATTTTTTGTGATATCATAAACATTTAGTAGATTTACTTCATTTGCGGTTTCCAAGCTGAATGTAAATGGTTGTCAATTAAAATCCTACAAAAATATTGCTGCTGTCAAACTCACATAAATAAGTATTTTTTATTAGTGGTCGCGATATGAACCGGAAGTTGTTGATGAATCTATTTATCATGCACCCGTCATCAAACGGAAACAGTTAATGTGGTTTGCGACATGACATTAAAAGCGGGTTGTATTTAGATTGTTGCGAATGACACTCCATGTCGGCATTTCCCAACTTTACTTGTAAACTCTGGCGTTGATGCAGTCGTTCATAAAAATCACGTTTATTCATGATAACTTATGAGTCGAAACTAGTTGTTGTTGTCACATTCGAATACAAGGTGTTTTGAAGATGAAGATTGAAATGTTTTTTCCTGTTTTTTTTGTACATGATGTGTATTTATTATCATCATAATATTACATATAAATATCATGCAATGGCATTCAATGTAAAATATAGCATGAAGCAAGTACGCTTTGGAAAAAAACTTTAGCATACAGGTAATCAGCAAAACCGAAGTGTTTTTAATTAATTAACCACCACAATTGTTTCCATTTTTTATGACTGAAAATAAAAATAAATTGCACAATTTACGATGATAAATTCCATTGCTTCGACGGCATGGTTAGTACTTCTTCGTTAAAATTTCGTGATTTTGTTTTATTTTAAACCGTTTGCAAATTGTATACATTCTTCTTTCACGATTGGATTATTCGATTTTATCATCAGTCGACGGGTACTTCAATTCCTTAAGTTCAAGTTCAAAAGTTTTGAAAGTACGTTACAGTAAGACACATTTTCTCTTTTCATTCAATTTTCCTAATTGCTGATTTACCCCTGAGCAATTGAATACCGTTTGTAGAATTCTTCAACATTTTAAGCGAATAAAGTTTCCTATTTTGACTCTAAATGCGGAAAAACACTAGAGTAAAAATGTGCGTATAATAAAAAAATAAACGATTGCAGAGTCATATCACTTTTTTAAACAGTTCTCAGAGTTTTATTTGGATTATCATAATTATGAACACTTATTACAACTTAACCTCCTCAAATAAATATTATTCTTCAAAAGTCACCATAAAACTTTCAACTATTTTTTGTAGCCCGTATCATATGTGAAGAACTGTACAGCATCTTCCTCGGCTCACCATCTTTGAATTCATAAACGACTGTTATTATTCCGTAACTTTTACCTTTGGCCGGGGTGGTTTTCTATTGGAAGTAGAAACGAAACAATTAGGTTTTACATTTTTATAAAACACTTTTAGTCAAACAAAAATTCACGACTTACTGAAAATTGAGGTGGTTTTTCAGCAGGTGGTCCATAGGTTGGAGGGGGAGCATGGTATTTCTCAGGTTTGGGTCCTTTACTATCAGGTGGAGCTCCATATGTATCAAGTGAAGCTTCAGAAGTCTTAACTATTGATTTTGATTCTTTGAGCGGGACTACAAACTCCTGGGGTGGAGTTACAAATTTCTGAATTGGAACTGTAAAATTTTGAGGAGCCACAACTAAACTCTGAGGTGGTGTTACATATTTCTGAATTGGAACGTTGAACTTTTGAGGCTGAACATCCCGGAAGAAACGTGGAAGGAAGTAGGATTCCTTACTTGAAAATATGCAGGAAAAGTAGTCAAAATTCTTTGAATGTGAGCTGGGACAGGTGCATCACGTCTAAAAACCATTCGAATGCCACCCGAGCGTGGAACTCGTGTTGTTGCTCCAGGATTGAATTGTATAATCCGATATCCGAAATTAGGATTAAATCGCGTTACCGCTGGAAGGTCACACCCATACTGATTACAGGCTGAGGATCCACCAACAATTGTTACAATCACTAACACAAAAAATGATTGTGATTTGGATTTCATTTTTGAAAAAAACTCTTGTAAATGAAAAAACTTCAGTTTCTAGTTTCGGAACACATGGAAAACTGAACTGAAAAGTGAATAAAATTTGCTGCATGCTTTTATGGGTTGGCTGGTTCTGCTAAAATGGGCTGGATTATAGGAACAAATGAAAATGCCACAATTTTTATTAAATTGCTTACGTGTCAAACATTCGTAGAATGAAAAACTAATAGCCAATAATTGATAACATTTTCGACATGTAACAACGATTTGTTATGAATATTTAGTAATTATGCTACTGCACACCATAATATGATCGTTGTACGTTTCTATTTGTACAGAACTGCAAGTGTATAAGTGTGATAGGAATGTAATTTGTAAGATCCACATGTGAGCGCTCATTCCCATTCCCATATTTATCGAGTGTAAGTATTCTCCGTTTCTATCCTGCATAACTAGTCTACTAACCAATTTCGATAAAAAATGGAGCTGATACAATAATGAAGAAAATACTCAACGTGATGGTTTCTAAACTGAATGACAATAGTCCACAATAAAAATCCAACATAAACATCTATGACAAACTGGTTTCATCACTGTAACGATTATAAAGATCTTTTTGCAGGTTTACTTAAAATTACTCTGATGTGTGACATGTAGCTGTGCGAACACACACCCAATTTATTTGCATTCAATCCAAATTAGAGTAGCGCGTCGGTAGATATGTCACTTTTTACAGGTGATGCTTATGTGGACTATGCAGTACAAAACAGGAATATTATTCTAAACGATGAATTACGATAGCATTTACTTCCTATCCAATTCCCAAATCTGTCTATCTATGAAAATTGGAGCCCAAAAAGTCAAGTAATCATGTTTGTAAACAGCTTTGCCGTTTTCAATTTGCGCAGACCCCGACGCACATTCATCAGATCGAGGACTTTACTGCAAAAAATTCATCATATCTACATGTTCCTTACCATCCACTAATTTTAAATTATTTTCCACGTTTTTAGCAACGTAATTAATATCAATCATTAGTTTGACAAACTTCCTGCAGGACTGCAGTTCAGACACGAGAGAAATAATTCACTCCAAAAAATTTTCCCAATGTCAACTGACACATTTTTTGTTGCATCTATGAATAAGTTGCATAAATATGTTCATTTACAAATTATAAATGGTTTTCTAACGCTTCGTAAGTTTTACATGTATGTATTTAGGATACAGCTGTCATCAAATTTGAAACGTTTATTGTGGTTAACGGTAAGGGATTGCAGAACAGGTTGCATTTATATTGATAGCATGCCTGCACACCACTCTCACTCGACCTTGAGCTTGTGTTTTTTATTCCTCATTTGAGGCAGACATTCATGAACAACTCGCCTTCATTTAAAAAAATACTTTAGCAATAACCAGTATTAATGTCAAATGCGAATGCAGTTCTTCTATGATGGTCAAAATGTTTTGGTTTTGTAACATCCGGATGTTACATAATCTCATTCACTATAAACAATATCATGTAGCAAATATGCTTTGGAGTTTTTAAAGTAAAAACGCCATTTGGAAAAACAGAATGCTTGCAGGTTTTTCCATTACTGACAATTCTACAAAAATGCATCATGCAGCATACAAACCGGCAGACTCCCCAAGGTTCATGACACATATGACAGAGTCACGTTTCAGAAATAAGTACGTTACAAAGATTGTGAAATATGACGATCTTTCCATTTTCCATCAGTTCTTATTAACATCCTGTTTCTCTGCAATGAAAGGCCCCGATAATTCTACACGTTTCATGGTCAAAATGGTAACGGTTTTATTGAATTATTCCTTATTCTTGATTTACCCCTGAGGATTCTATTATCATTTGCAGAACTCTTCAACTTTTTTAACCGATCAAAGTTCCAGTTTCTTGTAGTAACCTGCAAACTGGCTAGCCATAAGAGTGACACAGGAATTGAAATTACAAATGCAGAGAAAAATTATGCACTATAAGTAAAAAGCTATGAGTAAAAAACATGTTTATAATAGAATATAGATGATTGTGGCGTCGTAATATATTTTTTAATGGCTCTCAACATTTTATTCGGTTTATCATAATTATGAACACTTAATAATTTAAACTCCTCAAATAAATACTGTTCTGCAAAACGTTGTCACGAGCTTTTGACTACTTTTTGGAACCCCTTATTGTATGCGCAGCACTGTATATCATCCGTCTTGGCTGACCATCTTCGAATTCATACACGGTTGTTTTTATTCCGTAATGTCTATTTCTTACGGGATCAGTTTGCTGTTTTGAAATACGAAAAAAAACAATTATAATATTTAATTAATTTTATCCGAGTTTATACTATATTTGAGGCAATAACAAGCCAGTGCTTACAGCAAATGATGGTGACTTTTCAGGTGGAACTCCATATTTTGGCACTGGGGCCCCATATTTATCTGGTGGAGGAGCTCCATAACTGTTAGAATTTGAGTTAAACGTCTGAGGTGGTGCGGCATAACTGTCAGTCTGAGTGTAAGAATTCTGAGGCGGAGGTATGTAATTGTTAGTTTGAGTGTTAAAATTCTGAGACGGAGATCTATAACCGCCTGGTTGACTGTTAAAATTATTGGGTGGCGTCCTATAACCATCTGCTTGAGTATTAAAATTCTGAGGTGGAGATCTATAACCACCTGTTTGAGGGTTAGAATTCTGAGGTGGCCTCTTATAACCGCCTGTTTGACCGTTTAAGTTCTGAGGTGGTGCTCTATAACCGTCTGCTTGGGTGTTAAAATTCGGAGGTGGAAGTAAATAATTTTCAGATGGGGAGTTAAAATTCTGAGTTGGAGATCTATGATTGTCAGTTTGTGAGTTAAATGTGTGTGGCGGAGCTCCATAACTGCCACGTTGTGATCTAATATTCTGAGGTGGAGCGGTGGATTTCTGAATTGGAATTGCAAAATTTAGTGGACCCTCTGCGGTTTGAGTTCCCACTTCACGGAACGAAGGCTGCTGTGAAACCGGCCTCATTGCTGATGACTGAAAGGATGCTGGAGAAGTTGCAGAATGGTGCTGATTGTAAGCTGAAACCGAGGCATCACGACTCGTTCTTTGTGACATTTCACCGGATCTTGAAAACCGAGTTTTTACTTCAGGTTCACTGGTGACTGGGCTAATCCGGTGCCCAAAGTAATGTAATTTCAAATGTGGATTTGCTGGAAGATTACTTCCATACTGATTATTGACTGTGTTTACACCAACAATTGTCACGAGCACTATCACGAGAATTAGCAGAGATCTGAATTTCATTTTTAAATCAACACTTGTAAATGACAAATATCAGAGGACTGAACTGCACTACTTGAGAAATTAAACTGAAAAGGGAAAATTGCACGCGTCATGCTTGTATTGATTTTTGTTTGGGTTTGACGTAATTATTTGCAAGGGGAAGTGACCCGATTAATTGACTGGTGCGAATAGAATGAAATATTGTCGTTGACCATTTATTATGATCAAGAGTAAATGCAATATTAGTATGCATTTTAGCATAATCGCACCAGTTGATGACTGCCTCAAGCGTGACATGATTTTCAATCGCTACTTCCTAGTTGGGATGACCATCCTGAGTGAGACCCAATTTAAGAATGAATATCTCCACTCATATCCTGCAAGTCTACACGCCGTTCGAAAGGAAAAAGGAACCTGATGAACTCACGAGGACACCATTTATGATGATCATCATGGATTTATCTGAAACTTTACACCTTGATGAAAATAGACATGACTATTACTAGATGTCTAGCAAAGTATGAGTTTTAAATACCCACCAACAAAATTCTACTGTATGAAATACTGTAAATTGATACAATAAACGCATGGTTTAAAAACAATTAGTCAAACGTAAGGAAAACATAACTTAGAAACCGGGTTTTGTCGTTAACACATAAAGTGCATGAAATCTGTATAAGTAGTTTGTTTTTAAATATTCTGTTTTAGACAAATCAGTAGAGATCTAGTCATGTCGTTTCCCCTTCAGCCAGAAAAATCGAGTGGACAGGTTTTCAAGTTGAACGAAATGGTTAACAAAAAATACAACAAACGTTCAGCGTAACTTGTTCAGTGATTTGATAACAGTTCCTTTCCACTCCCAGTTAACTTACAATCGGACTGGTGTATACACACCCAAGTAATTGGCGTTCGGCTGCAATTTGAATATAGTATTACTACTTGTGAAACTTGATAGCTTTATATCAACGGAAGTAGTTTCAGAGCACGTGTCTGTAATCTGAACAACTAGAACTTTACATTTGTCTCAAAAATTGAGTGCAATCTGTAAATTTGAAGTAGAACATATGCAGCTGCAGGCAACCATTGCTCCACAACCATGTAATTTTCAATTCGAAAGAATATACATGGTAAATAAGTCGGCAACCGTTTTTTGTTTGGTCGCTATTTCTATAATTATCTGCAACTTCATAATGACTAGTAGTCGCCTAAACAGGGGTGTTTAATAGGCAATGTAGGAACTGTGAAACGAAAATTTATTCGCACATCGAATACGCTAAAAAGCAATTTCTCGAATTAGCATTTAGCATGCTAACATGCAGTTATAATAGCTTTGTCATTGCAAGCATTGCAGAAGTAATTATTTTATTATGATCGTGCTGCGTTGTTACATAATATACCGTATCGTATTTCTATACGTTGAGCATTGAGCCGTCACAACTGCAGCTGCTTTGGTGCCGTCGTTTTCAACATAGGATTGAAGAACAGGTTACGTTGAGATGAAAAATGGAATGCCGGCACGATACTCAACCTTGAACGTGTACTTGACTTATACAAAAACTGCAGTCGGCACAAACTTTTATTTTGTATGCAGTGATCCCATTTCCTTGCCTATTGCGAACACGATGTCTTGTTGATGATGCAGAAAGTGTTTTTGTTGTTTTTTTTCTGTTATTTTTCAAGTCTAAGCCTTACAGCTTAAGACCTTTTCAATTAAATAATTTCCGTATTAACTATTATTTAATTAAAAATATTTTACACTTTAAAGAGCTAAAATTCGCACAACATCATATTTGAATTTGAATTTTTACAAATTTATGTAGAACAAAGGAAAGGTCGTCCAAAGACACAAGGAAACATGATCAATTCTGGAGTAGGAGTAGTTAAAGAATTGCCGGGATTATATGCACCACAATTTGAAAAATCATTTCCTCGATAAATCCATTCAACTTCAGATAAAGTAGGAGGTTCAAGGCCAGTATCATCGTAGGACAAAGCTCTCGGAAGTTGAGCGTCTCTGGCACCTATCCAATGCTCTGAAAGGCGATTCGTGAAATACTCATTAGTTTTTTTCACTCAATCGATAACAAACGACTGATAAACTGAAGAACCATACCATGACCCCAAATCTTGGCATGGACCGATTGCGATTTTAAAAATTCCACTTGAGCATCTGATGTGATGGAAGCTAATTTCAAGCCATCGTCTTGACACAAACGGCGGGCTTCAAACCAATCCTGAATTTACATGAGTAAAGAGGTTGAAAGATAATTAGATAATTTCTTCAAAACTAAGCCTAAAAATGCATTTTTTACCTGATCCTGTTCATATGTGAAGTAATTTTTTCCGTCCACAAAACCAAGGTATACAAGCTCAGCCAAAATTTCACCAACTTCATACAGATTAATTAATTAACTAAATGAACTTTTTATTTAATGAAAGAATGAAAATAATAATAAGTTCAACAAACCTTTGGTTATGATACTTCTATTTCTAGGAGCAGCTTCAGAAAGATTGAGTAGACTCTGCAATACTATGCAGAATACTATTTGGATCTTCATGATGGCAGTTTTGCTTAATACATTGGAAGTTAGCTCGCTTAATTTGAATTATGTAATGAGTCAGAAAGCATTCAAAACCGGGTTTTATATAGGTTTTAATTTGTAAGTTCCAACTACAGATTACATTACAGGTTTGACTCAAGGAAGCCAACTTTGTAAGCGGTTTCATTGATGATCAATGATGGATCAATCATGATCATGATTGCGGCTTATTAAAGTTAATTAAATGTGTTTTTAACGTTCCATGGCCACACGGTATCAGTTTTCTGTGAACGCCAGCCGAAAACAAATTTTTTTGTCAATGCATCGATATAAAATGAGAGTCAATTTCCTTTTTAGGACAGCCGTACATTTGGAAAACAAGCCTGTCTGATAATATAATTTCCCAGTAGACATCAACTTCATCAGCATTATCTGAAAATTATTTGGTAATCAATCACTGGTGTTTAACCGCAGATTTCAGTTATCAAGCCACGCTCTATCGTGAAAAATTTGCTGAGATGGCTTTTACAACAAATTAAACAATTGAGTTGATTAACAACAAAAGTATAATTGCACAACAACATACATTTCATTCCATAACAAATGATTCAGCTTTGCAAGCCTTTTCTGATTAAAGGTAATTAGTAGGCGCTGGAAAATGAGACTTTTCTGCTAATATGCCATAACTTACGTTTTCATTGGTTTCTAAAGCGTTATGGAACTACAACATTATGAACGGTCTTACAATTAATTGCAACGTCAATTACAACCTTTAAATCTAATGGTGATGGTAAAAAGTAAACGAATATTTTATTACATTCTAACTAACTATCGATGTGTTAAAACTATATTTAATCGGTAACTAAATTATGGTTTTTTACGAGCAATCAAATTTATAAGGTGCTATGCCACCAGATTTCGGAGTAATTTTTGTCAAATTTTTTATCTGCAGTTTGTAATACCTATTTTTGAGAAAAAAACAAATGGCCAAATAAAACTTCTTTTCAGTCACAATCAATTAATGACACGAACAAAATGTACCCTTGTCATTAAAGCTTTAATAATAATACTCAATAGACAACAAACATTCAAACCAGTTTTGAAGACATCATGAAAAGTTATTATAATACAGGAATCTTTCCTTTCTGCAACAATTACGCATGAGATTCTTGAAAGCCATTTGAATTTAAAGCCCATCATCTTCCCATGCAATGTATGCTCATCCTAATATGAATATTTTGTATGTAGCTGTGTTATAGAGACAAAGGCTCCGTAAGAGAAGAAGCTGCTAAATAATGCGTAATTTGACACTATGAATGATTGTCAATCCAGTTTGGATAACTAATTGATCACGCACGAGTATCTCGTTTGCCTTACATGTTATCTAAATCAGCAAGGCAGATGTTCCGTTCTGCGCATGCAATGCACTTCATAATTGCTATCATCATCACAATCAACAAGCAAGAAAATGCAGCTTTTGCCAAGTTTCTCGAACAAGCTAATTCAAACTCTTCAACTTCCCCTTTTTCTGACTGATATGAATTGTAAAAACAGTTTTTTAGCAGTTGAATGCTAAACTACTTCAAAAACATTTATTACTCTCGTACGTATAACAATTTATTTACACGATGAAACTATTCATATTTAAATACTTAATGTTGCTAAGAATGTGTAAATTTTGGATTGACTTCTGGTCACCGCAACATATTGCTTGTTTCAGAGAATTCTGTGAATAAAAAGGACAAATTTTAAATTAAATTGTTCAGAGAACGAGAATCATTTGTAAATTTTAAACTTGTGCATACCTTCTGTCTTTGAACACGAGTTGCGGAGCTGTGTCTTGATTATTGAAAAGATAAGTGAATACTTCTGTTGCCCTCTGCACGTTAGCATTCTGTCATAAAAATCAGATTTAAATTAAGATATTTTCACGATATTTATAAATTTTGACTGTGTATGTTTCTTACCGGTGATGTAGCTCTTGGGAATCCGAATTCTTCTCTTTGTCTGGGTGCTACAGGCCTGC
>JAQGAP010004101.1:0-11040 GCA_034697805.1 Orchesella bifasciata
CATAACCTTGCCGGGGGTTTACATAGTTTTATGTTGCGTAATAAAACCCAGAGTGTCTGGTGTACAAGTTTTCTCAAAAGAAATAAAAAAAGTGTGTTCTTCTAATTATGTTTTTTGACAACGTAGTCAGAAAGCAATATCCGTCACCACCGACTGGTGTTCCCAAACAAGCTCTTGTTTTTTTTCAAATTTCACTTGGTAATCTGGTCTTTTGAATTAAAAAATATTACTATTTTAAAAAGTTGTCTTATCACTGCATTAAATATAAATTTGTCGGCATGCAACTTTGTGTTTATTCACGGGAGACTCATTTTCTCATTCTGCCCCATCGCGGACATATACAAGCATCATGAATCAACAGCGTCTACTGATAACAGGTGAGAGGCAGGTGTCACATGTAACTTTGGTGTTTTAAAGAGCCAATCAACACTTTTCCTTAACAAATAGTTAGTCAGTCAATATGTACCACAACCTCAAAAACGTTCTTTAAGTCCAAACAAATGAAAACGAAGACTTTTAATTTTTTATCATTATTACGACTCAACTCAAATAAATGGAGGAATCCCAAATATTATGTCAGTTTACACATGGCAACATCACTGAATGTCTGGAGAAAACTTCATTATATTTTATGACCTGTAGCCCTTAGATGTTGATGCAACAGAAAAATATCATGAAAAGGCATATGCATTGTTTTAAGGATTGGCCTTGAAGAAGGACACCATTCTCAACAAAACCCAGAAATTCCAGAAGCAATAAAGAGCTTAAAAGTCTCCGCAACGAGAAACAAGTTCAGATATACATGCTTTACTGCTTCAGCCACGTCATTTATAGGTTACATTTGAGAAAGAAAAAAAGTCTGGTGCTTTGTGACTAGAAAAATGCAACTAATGTTTTCATAATTTAAAGTTTGCAATTATGAGACGGGACACAGTCCAGAACGTTTGAAGTGCAGTAATTCATAGAAATAAAATGATATATAGGTACAAGCATGCAAGAATATAAAAGGGTAAACGCAAACCCTTGTTTGTTGGGATTCGGAAAGAAAAACAAGTTTGCGTATCCCAAGGTTTTTTATATATGTCCCTTTTCTTTCCATTTTCAAGAGGGACGCTACCCTGCTTTTATTACAGCTCAGACACTGCTTGCATTCCCATCTATTTTCTTCTAATGCATTGCATTTCACAGGAAACAAAAATTTACAAGAATCGGCAGCGTCCACTGATTACAGGTGAAAAACTGGTGCTTCGTACAACCTTACTCATCTCGGAAAGCCAATCATTGTGGAGTGTTAAGAAGACCTGAATTTCAGTATCATGTTTGGAGACGTGCGAATGAAACAACAGACTTAGATTTTGACTTCACCATCTTTATACTTTTACCATCTCAAAAAGTGTTTTAACATAAATATTAGATAACGTGTCATAAATTGGGCAATTATTATTAGTAATCCAGAGTCCGAGAAGACCAAAGTATGAGAAATAAAATTCACAAAAGTTATTCTATAACAACCCAACTCGAATTTACATATTCATTGTACTCTGGATTCATGTTCGGCTCCTCAACTCGTTCCAAAAACATCTTCCAATTAATGTCAATGCATAGATAAAGCCCAATTTTACTTCATCACTGACTGAAATAAATGAGATTTGGTTGCAGAGATTTTTTATGCACAGATGACTTCGAAAAATATGTATGAATACGTAAAATGACAGAGTCATAAAATCATGAACAATTCCCTACCATCTGAGTTTTTCATAAACAACGAAACTAAAATGTCTGGTGTGAGCTATTTTATGACCTTTTTTTCGAGCATGGGAAATAGCTTCATCAAGTCAAGTTGTTCGTGTGGAATCGATGCTACAGAATCAAAAGTTTGAGTAATACTATTCAATTTCCAAAAAAGAGGAATGACAGCGTGAAGGAAAAATCAAGAAAAGGAAAGGTATGTTAACTGGAAAGGCTATGTGGTATTGATTACCTTTCCTTCTTCGACATTTTCTATTCACCAAATCAAAGCTTTTGGTAATAACAAATATGGCTGCGTTTTTACTGTAGAATTAAATCTTGTATAATGAATAATGAATACCCTTTAATACCAGTTAACCACAAATGAAAAAAAGTAGTTTATTTCTTCTTTCGTTGACGGGGTGTGAATGAGATGGGATTACCGAAGGCCCTTCTTATAATAGGTCACCCAATCTTTCCTAGTTACAATTTAGACTGGGACCTGCTCCCAATAACGGGGCTGCAATTACTATGAAACTGAAGGAAATTAAAGTAAATTTTTCCGGAAATCCGTTGGTTTTAAAAAAGAAAAAAATTTTCATCTCCGTTTTTGAGACTTGGTCCCACTCCACAACTGAACTATCAATATTAACATGACCTATTAATTCCAATGGATCTTGGGATTACTTACTTATGCAAAAATAATGCGATCGTACGTACCTGAGTTCAAGCTTCAATGACGTGGCCTTTTATCTGAATGCTAAAAAATTGGATTGATAAAAAATGAAGCTAGTATGCTACGGAGCTGCCTAAGATTTTAATCCATTTAATTCAGTTTGTGGGAATGACTTCAAGTATTTCAATTAAATCGTAAGGTTGCAAAGTGGTAAATCAATGGAATAATCCTAACCATGGCAGTTTTTAAATAGCTACTAAACCGAATGTGGGTCTGGTGTAAACACAATGGTGGACATGGTACAGATCACACTTGATCACGACAAAACGTGAGATAAAATTGACAAGAAAGTGCTCTAAGAATAAATATGAATACAAGTCAAGCCATCTGCATATGCGAGGATATTCAACGCATATCTATTATTATTTTAAATTTCGGAAGCACAAAAGAAGCCGGTAGAAACTTGAAATTAATTTCAGTAAGACGAAAGAAAAATTATGCACATATGACATAATGGTAGAACTTCTCCTGATCAACGTTTTTCCTGAGTTCTTGTATAAACCCTTTATTACAAAGTGAACATAGGTTAATATTCTCAGCAGGAGTCATGTTGTAGTAATACTCATTATATTTTGATGCTTGTGATACGAAAAAACAATACAAGTTAAACATGAACACATTCATGAAAAAGCCTTACTATCTCATTCTACCCCAATAACTTTCACAGATAACCTTTTTACAAGCCTCAGAAACGTGGTCTGTGATTTCAGGTGAAAACAGGTACCACAAACAGCCTTCATTTTACAAAGAACCAATCAACCTTTTTCCTTAACAAAGAGGCAGCTAAAATGAACCACGACCTCAAACACGAACTCGAAGATCCAACGAATGAAAACGCAGACACGATAATCGTCATCATAATTATTACTTCCATTTTACACCGCGTATTTCATTTCGATGGGGATCATTCATGGAATTATTATAATATATGAATTGCATTTTTCATTGATTTGTTTCATCATAATAATATTACCACATAAATTCCAGACTAATTCAAGGATCACAATCATTTGTGGGATTTGGAGCTGCACAGCAAAGACGAGTGAAAAGTCAATAATGTGGTGTCGTCAAATAATCATCCTCAGTTGATGTTAAATAAATAGCAAATGAAAATTCAATTACGCAATTCAAGGGAGAAAGAAAGATTTTAATGCAGCTGCCGGTAAAATGAAGATAGCCCTTCTTTGACGAAAATATTTGAATTAAGGAAAATCTTTTTATTATCAAAAGTAAATAGGTTGATTGTGAAGATACTTGTAGTTTACTAATTTTTTTAACTTTTATATTTCTATTACGTAACAAGCGTTACAAAAAGTAAGTGGCTGGAATAGAAACATGATGTATTTTTAGGTTTTATAAAAACTAGCTTGTAGGAAAAAGGTTGTATCTCATGAAAGTGTCCTTTGAACCCTCAAAGTCATAAGAGTGTGTGCATCTAATTTTATGAGTTCTCAGATATCCGGGGAAAATGTTGGAGATGATGAAACGTCCTACCCAGTTTCATATTTTGAAGTTGTATGCTTGTAAAACACGAAAAGTAAGCCATGCAAAGGATTTTACGGTTCTTTGGGACAAAAACATGACCATAAAAACATGAGCATTGTAATCACATTCGATTACTGCAGTACACTTTCTTATGAACATTATGGGTTCAGTTGGGATTGCATAGCAAGCTTCTTGAAGCGAGAAAAGACCCTTGCCCTACATAATATGCAGTCATACAAAACAAAAGGGACTCAACGAGCAGCTACCTCGCTACGCTAAAAAACTGTAAAAAATTTCATTTGCTATTCTCCCATTCGAGAGAAGAGACTGAACTTGAGATTTGTTTCGAGTTTTTCATAGAACAGTTAAAGAAATAGTTTACCTGTGTTTTCAATTCAATTGGAAATTACTAAAGTATTTTGAGCATGGAAGACTCCAACAGTACCGGTGGAAGTGAGTCTGAGCTATCGGAAGTGTTGCAGTTTAACTGCAAACGATGTCCGGGTAAAACGTTTTCCGCAGCGGAATTAGATGAGCATAAACAGTTCCACAAAGCTGAAAAATTGCGACAAAAGTTACGTCCAAGGTGAGCTTCAATTAATCAGATATAGTTTAATCTGAAAGATAATTTTTAGAAAGTAACAAAAAACTGTTTCAGCGTTTTTTTACTAATTTGGAAACTTTTCTGTTGATTTCTATAAGGAACGACAACCCAAAAGAACCCAAGGCTGGCTCATCAACATCTGCAAATGCAAGGAAAACACGGAGAACCGTTAAAAAACGGCAATCCAACAAGAATTTCGATACAACTGTGTAAGTACTTCTTTAAAAGTTATAAGTGAGCTCAAGTTGCAAAAATGGTTTTAGTAGTTTCATTTACCAATCGGTTAAAATTTTTATATGTTTTTCAGAGTCCATCAGAGGTCAAAAGGAGCGTGATGCCAACTGTCATCATTATCAATCATGGAGAGTGAAACCTCGTTTGGGACTGACTTTGAGGAAATACAGCAATTATTTCTTGTTCGCGTACTACTTGAAAAATATTTCCGTTCTTCCAGGTTGCTTATCATCAATTTACTGAGTATTTCTATGGTATAAATGATTATGTTAAAACTGAGCACCTTGAAAGTTTTCACGGATTAATATTACTAACTACGGACCTGAGTGAATGTGTTTTTGGTAAATTTATCTCCAGCTGTTTTGCAATCACGTTTAAATCTTTTAAATCTATTCAGTGTAACGTATAACATCGAAAATAAATATTTTACAAGTTTCTAAATCGGTTGACAAATTTCATTATTATCACAATACCAAAAATGATATTAATTGAAACGCTGAAAATCCAGTATGTCAAGGTGAATGTGCAATAATGTGTCCATGGTGGTTGTTGTAAATTCTATTTTCACCAAAGAAACAGGATCTTTGACAAGATATTTTATTTGGTTTTTGAAACGGTTGGCTATTTTCCCATTTCGTTTAATTATAGAAACCAAAGAAATTGCCTGATTTGCAAACTTTTAGTATGAATATTCTAAACTAAAATTCCTTTTTCATACACTCATTGGATGATCTGGCCCAAAAGTAAGAAAAGTTGCAAGTTTCAATCCTTCGCCAATAAATTTCCAGTCAATATACTCCTTCATAAAATTATTTTCACCAAATTTCGTAACACCTGGATTGGCACCACAGTCAGCAAACATCACACGTTATAAAAGTAGCGTGATCAACCTACTATCTTGCAATTCACTTTGTGTCAATTTTAACGTCTCCACATAATTTCTATGAAACTCATATTATTCCGATATACATTAGATATGTTCCAACGACAGCTTGTTCCTTATGAGAATTCGCAAGCAGCGCACGCAGAAAGAATGCATGAGTAATCTTTTCGTGTAATTTGACACCGGCGTTTTCTTCATCTAATAAAAATCATATCAGCTCTACATTCTTTCTTTCTGATGATAAAAAGTCGAATTCAATCAATCCTCAACATTTTTATTGCCATAAAGTTGGATTCATATTTACAGAAGCATGGAATACATTTTTCAATTCGTTTGGAGAATAAATTTAATTCAGAAACATATTATGCAAGATAAACCATATAAATTTAGATTTTAGTTGAAATGGATATGTTCCTGGTATATGTACTTTGGCATAGATATTTTGTTGCAAAGAGTTATTAATTTGTTCACTTGAAACGAGAAATTGAAAGGAAAAACCGAATATAATGAATGACTTTTCCATTACTCCAAACTGATCTAGTGTTAATAATACATCACATGTTAAAGAAAAAATGAAATATGCAGGATTTAAGATGGTTTGGGGATGATGAAAACTGTTGGTGAGGCCGTCCTCACCATTGATCAAATAACGACAGCTTATATAGTCATCATCATCACGCCTCATAGGCTACAAATTTAAAAAAACAAAGTGATTAGTTTACATTTTGAGATTATAAATGATGAACTCCTCTTTTTTTGGAGGAGCTTAAAACTTGAATGGAATGAGAAACTAGGGAGTCAAACGCAGATATAATAGAAATAAAATGGATTAGACTTACTCGCTTTCGACGTTGTGTATTCGGGCATGACCTCCCATGAAATCCTCGAGGTCTAACACCCGTCCACAACTGCAGAAGTAGCGACTCTCATTCAGATGACGTCGAATGTGTTCCTCCAACGAACCTCGGGTTGTGAAGTTTCTGTTGCAAATGAGACATAAGAAACGATACTCTTCCGGAGGAATATTAATCCTTGAACTGTTACCCAAAGGTTGGGGTTTTTTCTGATTTCCGTTAGACATCTTCCGTTTTATAGGTTTATCGTCAGCAAGATTGATTTAACGTGATTTCCGAACACTTTACAAATATACGGAATCCTGGAATTCTGAACACTTGTCAATATTTTGGAAACAATTCAAACTCTCTTGAAATGAATACAAAATATTTATGATTTTTGAATAAAAAGGATTTTATTATGCAGAGTCAAGAAGGAAAACTCTTTTGGTCTGAATTCCGAAACGGGAATAACTTGTTCGTGAACATTTGTTCAAGATACAAAGAGTGATGAGCTGTGTAAAATATAAAAGCCATGAATGTCCGTACATGAGATTAGATGAGTCTCTTCATGCCACTTGCAAATGAGATTTGGGAATGAAGAGTGGGTTGAGAGCAGCCACTTTCGCTACGCAATCTGTGTATGATTTCCGGGCACCTTTCCGCAAAAAACAATTACCTTTCGACCATCCCACATGTACTCACTCTTCAATATAGAAGCTACGCTTCGTCTCCACAATGTGAGAACTTCAAAAACGAGAGAAAGTACTCCATCCCATTACATTTACGTCCAGAGCGTGGGAGAAAAGAGTTTTTCCCTTTTTGCTCATACAACTGTCCGAGATTGGGATATGAAAAGTACAACAGACCAATATTGGCGAGGAGTTAATGAGTTTTGCAAATAATTTAAATTGGCGTTAGGCTGGCTCTCAATATTTGTGTGCGTTGTCCATTACCTTACTCATAATTGATTTCTGTGACTAACCGGCAAATGTGTTTGACAAAGCTTGAAAGTTTGTGAGTAATCTCTACACCCAATAAAATTGATTACGTCCTGCAAGAGAATACATATCAGGTCATAAGTAACATTAAAGAATAATACAGTTTCATTTCTGAAGCTACGTTTAGTTGTTTAGTTATGCATTTATGAGATGGTTAGTCGGATGTCAATATAACATTTTTACGTAGTCAAAAGAGCCATGATCCCATGAAAAAAAAGTATGCCATTTTTATGAAACGCGAATGTCAATATGTAGGTTCCCAAGATTCTTCTTATTAAAAAAAACTTAGATTTCATTTGTTTTCAGACCTCATAATGAGGTTATTGATTGTGATGATTATTCTGGTTTCAAGAAAAAGTAACACCTCCAACTTAAGACATTAAAATGTGCACAAGAAGTATCTTTCCGTGTCAAACGTTGGGATGGTTGTCCCGTTTAATCTCTAGTCGTGCTCAACACTCCCACAATTTAGGATACCTGTAGCCGACTTTTCGTTCATACTTTCGCAATGGTAAGCATTCTTTGCTATATCTATATCTTCAAAACAGTTCCATGCATACAGAGCTTTTACTCTTTGTTCACTTGAGCTGCAAGTGCTTTCCTTTACTCTGACTTTCACCAGCAACGTTCAGAAACGCCGGTGGATTTCTCCGTTTGTGTACTAGCCAGAAAGTAAGTTTCTCTGTTCAGTATTTTCTCACTCACACCAACTAGAAAGGTTGTATGTACACCTTGCTGGCGGCTTCAACTGTGGTGTGTAGTAGACATTGACTTTTGCTTGAGAATCTAGTTTCTGATCTGCATACTACGCTGCTCTACAGCTCAATAGCTTAACTGTCCAATTGTTCGTCTCTCTAGCTTTCACCACAGCTCAATAACAACGCAACGTGTCTCCTTATTAGTTAGTATGCCACACAGAAGGGAATGGAAATGAAAGGAAATAAATGTATGATATAAAACATTAGGTAGTGAACTGGTACATATCATAAGCATTGCTCAAATAAACATGTCAATTTAATCAGGGTGCGTTCTCTGACTTTCACTAGTAATGAAGTTAAAAAGGAATATATTTACTCCATCCACATACAAACCCCATACGCCAAACCTCATTCATCTCCGCTTTAATATCATGATCACTACTTTTTATCCAGTTGCCTTCATTTTTCAAAACAATGAGAGTTGAAAATTTGCCATCATCTCTACAATGAGCTTGTAAACCCGGCTCGAGTGCAGAAGATTGCATATAAGTAAATCTTCGCATGCGTTTCTCCCAAAGTATTATTCATGAGTCTAGCAAAAACTAATCCAGGTTTCCCGACTGTGCAATACAAAAACGGTTCACCTTACTTTTCCTTACAACGCAAACTTCCACTTGTTGTTGATTAGGAGTTGAAAGCAGTTGTTGAAAGAAGAAAAAAGATAAACGCTGAGTGACTATATTTTAGTAGATATTATTCATTTTGACTTTAGAAATACGCAAGCTCAAAGGATTCTGTCGGGTTAGTTTTTTTTGCTCAGATTTCTGCAGTTTAAGTGGAATAAAGTTCGAAGGAAAGAATGTCAGAAATTGAGTTAACTCGAGCCTTTTCAATCAGGTGGCATTTTTACTTAAATTATGATAACTCATCCACATTCCTCTTTAACGCAAGACGAATAGACAACCATACCAATTTCTGGTTCACATCTGCATTATCCTTTCTTCCTAGTAGCATCATAATGCGATGTTTGGGTGGGTTTACATGTTTTCGTCTACTTTCGAGGTGGTATGTTTGCGAATTTACAGAAAAGTCAGCTATGATTCTAGATGAATAAAGGTGCAAATGAAAAAGACTGCTTTGTTTATATGAAGAAGGGTTAAAGTATCAGGTTGCCCCTTCCGCTTTGTTTCTAGTCTGTAGTTTGTTCTACAAAAAAAAACGTTTGTCGTAGGTAGATAAAAGAACAGTCCTAGGCGCGTCTTCATCAGTATTTTTTTACCTTCCACTACGATCGACACCCCTCTAACTCAGCGATATAATTGGAGCCGTCCAAGGTAAAAGAAGAATAGAAGAAAGAACTTACCTGGATTGTTCCCATCATCATCATTTTCAATGCAAACCCCTTTCATTGGAAGATCACAATGAAACACCCACAAACTATGAAAAAAGGAAGTGCCCAAGAAATATCTTCCGGTGTCGGAAGTTGGGAGAAACTTATTCTAGTTTTCCTTTAAAATCCGCTTTCGGATCAATTGGGAAAAGCCGGAACTCCTCCTCTTCAGCCTTCAACTACTACAGCAAATCACAAGCTTGAGGCGCCTCTCCAGGTTTTAGTTTGGCGTGACCACATCCAATTATATCCCAAAACTGTTAAACAAAATGGGGAGGAACATAAACGAGTTTTCTCTGCAGGTTATGCAACAAGCCTAATATTAGGTGGTTTGTTCACAATCAACCTAGCCAATGAGGAGATTCACTGGGTTATCTAACTGGTGAGAAGCAAACCGGATAGCTCTATTCTCCGGCTTTCCTTACTTAACAAACAAAGTATGTGAGTGGATGAATAGCCAGCCACAGCAATTCACAATGATGGAGTACAACAAGAGGAGAATGGTGATGCTTTTTAACAACCACAAGACATATAATACCTTGTAATATTTATAATTTATGTCATCACGTTGTAAATCTTACAATTTTCACGATAAAATTACGTAACATAAATTAACTACATTTAATTCTGATCACAGTTTTAAGTATTCTAATTGTAAACATCCAATTACACCTATACAATTGCCTAAACGACGAAAATGAGCCGTTATTTTCATTATTTCATTCTTTGGAAGTTCTACATTGCTGTAAAGACTCCAAAAAACAATTAAATGCGTCTTTTGAACAACAACGTGAGTAAATAATCAAATTCTTATCGAATATCTTATCAACCTTGGCCCTGATACTCTTCCATTCAAAGCAGAAGTTGCGAGAATTACAGTTTTGGGAGAGTAACATTTTTTACAAATACTAATTTTGAAATATTGGATTCACAACACTTTTTTTACATATATTCAAAAGTCAAGAGCTTTCACCCTCAATGACAGACTAGAAAACAGGGAATGATTGCTGTTCAAGATTTGCAAGAAAGTAACATGTTAACTAACTTTTATCTCTATTTGACTATTTATAAATCAATATGAATTGACAAGTGTCGTGTACATTTGTTAAAACCGCGGGGAAATAACGATGTTGGCTCTTAACGCTCAATTCCATTAAATTATAATCATCAACATATTTCTTATAACTTATATGCGTGTTGTATATGTCACAAATTGAAGTCAAATCTGAATTATATTTCTAAAAACTAGTATGATTACAATTTAAATTAGACAGTCAACTTGATTCTGATACAAAAAATGTTATTTAACTTGATTTTAAGTACTACACCAAATACAACTATATTCTCAAAGATGCAAAAACGCCAGAAAAAGGGAAGATTTTACTTCTATTTTGTATTTGTATTTAATTATAACTAGTCTAGCACATACATTCACTTTTATATGATTA
>JAQGAP010004102.1:0-11040 GCA_034697805.1 Orchesella bifasciata
TAATAAGACATGGAAAATGAACGTCCATGCCAAATTTGAGGTCAATCGGAGTCAAACTCACTTATACTATCCCTCGTAAGTAATAGCCTTTTTGTGCAATCCCCATATCTTACTTCGCAATCTGGAAGTGAGCAAGATGATGCGGAGCAGGTTGCATACAAAGTATTGAAAATGCCAAATCACATCACTTGATCTTGTTTCTAATGGAACGATATATTTGCAATAACAATTTGAGTTATACATGGCACGGCACAAGAGTGGAAAGCCATGTGAATAGCTTTATTGAACCTGTTTAAAAACAGTCTTAATCATCATGACATGCGAGTACAGCCTTGACCGCGCATGAATCTCATATAATCTCGAGGTTTAAGGATGTATTTACTATGTTTCATTCTGCATCTCCGGTTTCCGTCTTGCCTCACAACAAAAGATGGTCTACGAGTTCGTTTAAACATTGCGGATGTGCATAATAGTGTCGGCATTTTGTAAGGAGGATTCATGACGATAATATGATGACCCATTTGGCAACTTGACGGCAAAAATGCATAAAAGTATAACAAGTCGTAACAATCATAATAAGCTTCAGCTAGCTCTTGATGAAGTCATGCAGTAGGTTATCTTGCTCATTTAACAAAAAATATTAAGTGATCCACATTCCAACATTTTGAGAAAAAAGATTATTATTGCTATTTGTATGCAGGAAGCTTGAGCAACCTAATCAAAACATGATGATGATCACCATCTTCATCGGGATTGTAATCAACGCGTTTACGTGGAGGATTACACATGTACAGAATTCAAACTTGGGTAAATTAAAGATGAGGCGTGGGGTGGATAACAATAAATCACTGAATGTGCATCGCACATAAAATATGAATCCACAATTTTTTACGACTTTATTTATCACAGTTCAATATTATTTTGCTTCTCAGCAAGATATTTTATGAAAAATGTTTTCATTTCGTTTATGATTTGATTAGAGCAGCTTTATCTTCCTTAAATGGTCACCCATTTATTTCCCACCAAATACATTACCCAGCCAGTTGGTGGTGCCGATCCGAGAGTTCACTAGAGCAGAAAAGAGTCAAGTTGTTGTAGAAAATAATTTGAGAGTTTTTGTGAAGTCTACTTAAGTCATACTCGTGGGGATCGCACTCGTTGTTCATGTAGGAGAGTGCGCAAACACGCAGAAAAATCATTTAACCAGTTTTTATTCTGATACTGATCAATTGAAGTTTCAATATTTTATTTGAATGGTTAAGGGGTGGTAATTGTAAGGAAGAAGCTTGTTCTATTACGTTGCTCCCTGGGTTTTCAAGCACTTACAGATTAGGCAATTATTTCAAGGTAGGACCACTAGCTAATAAGTCATTTGATCAGTGCCCAGAGTATCCATCTGCAATTATAGACAGCGAGAGAAAACTGGAATGGATGATGGTAAATGTGGAAAATTATAATACTCTGGTTTGCTATCATTTTCATGGCATTCCAGGCAGGATTATGTGCAGCTACCAAACTCAAGATCCAGAAAATTTAGTTGTGCATACAAGGAATCAAGCGGACAGGTAGCAATCAGATCAATAATAATGAGATGCACTACTGCAATCCCTGAAAAATGTTGCTAATATAAAACCTGAAACCCCAAAATCTGGCAATTTACATAAAACTCGGCTGTCGACATTGATGATCCGAAAAACACTCGTTAAGCTGGTTGCACGCACTGTAATAATCCAGAATTCCAGTCAATTTTCTGCCTTGTCTTGTGTTCTACACCAGCCACAGATAGGAATCATTCTTGGGATTAGCTGGAACACACGGTAGCATAGAACGAGCAAATATTAAGGGACCATTCAAGTGCATAATAATATGCAGGTAATGTAACAAACACATTTGATTCTGAGCCATGATATCGTTTGGTTTTTGGTGTCTGGAAAAGAGACAGCAAATTACATGGCACTTACTTGTTTCGATCTAATACCCACAAGGGCAAAACACGGTACGGCAAGCCCACAAGGGAAGAAAATTTAATGTTTTAAGGGGTAACATAATGGCAAATATAATGGGCAAAAAAGAAAAGAAACAGGTGAACTATAACTGAAGGAGGTGGAGAATACAAGGGAGAAAATGTTTTGAGTAGAAAACGGAGACAGATGGTCACAAGGCCAAGTGCAACCAAAACCAAAGCCAAGGCGATTGGGATTGAAAGAGTGCACTTTTTGTGTTGACTTTTAAAAGATTTGTTGCTCGACTTGCTTAAAACAAGGAACAAGTTTTCTGGAGAATTTTCTCTGGATTGGTTTGGGTTAAACTGGGATGTAGTAGCTTGGCTTGGCCTGGCTCACACATCTCCCCCAACAGATTCGATTCAATTTGATCTGAAAGCCAAAGTGTTTTTGATGATGCATTGTTTATAATCATCATCATCGTCATCATCATTATAAT
The DNA here is from genome assembly GCA_034697805.1 of Orchesella bifasciata. Taxonomy (NCBI): domain Eukaryota; kingdom Metazoa; phylum Arthropoda; class Collembola; order Entomobryomorpha; family Orchesellidae; genus Orchesella; species Orchesella bifasciata. The sequence goes on from JAQGAP010004102.1 coordinate 2,443, forward strand.
ATACGGCTTCATTCTATACTTTTAAAAGTGAAGCGACACAGTCAATAGCAACCTTCGCGTTAGTTGGAGTCAGCAGAAAAAAGGGGTTCAGTTCAGGTTCAACTGGAAGAGCAACCGATCGACCGACGGCATCACATCATTGAACTCTGTTCTAAAGTAAGTAGTAAATGCTGCTCTTGCTCCTGCTGTTGTTTTTTCTTCTGCTGAATTACGTGAAGGAACACTGGTCTGGCCCTATTATTACCATTTTGCCATTATGTCTGCAGGGGCGGCTACTTCTTCAGCTTCTTGTTGGACTTTTGAGTGAGCTCCATATTACTAAAGAACGCTTTATATCTTCTTTACTTCTTGTTCTAAATCCTTTACTTATTTTCTCCTGGTTTTTGCTGGCTTTGTCTCTAACTTGCTGTTTGATGTTGGATTAATACACTCACTCGCGACTTTTGAGTAATGGTATGGACTTTTAATGATATTCGTCTTTAAAACACTAACAAATAGTGGGCATTGGCACAGGTGCACCACGTTACTGCTCGCACCCGAGAGAGACCAGCCTGGAAGCTATGAAATAACAAGGAAGAAACAGGGAAACAGGGAAATACCGATGAACTTGAATTGTTTGGAAACAAATAGATACATAAAAGCCTTTTCATTAGTTGATACATATTATATGTGCATATCTATACAAATAGGAGTAGAAGTAGTTGGGCTTAAAATCGCTGTGCATTTTTTGGGTGCGTGTTTTTGCGTGTCCGAAATGAAAGCCTTTGCAATCCACATGTCCATTCCTTGAGGGTAACATTATTGCTGTTATTATTATGATTATTCCAACTTTTTAACGATTTCGATTGAAAATTTCTCGGCTACCCACTAATTTACTTTTGTGACTTAATGAAATGGTACCATTTCATTTTGCTTGCTGGGAGCAGCAGCAACTGAGAAGAAATGCATGCGTGGAAATAATATGTGGCATGGCATGGCATATCATTGACATTGGTAGACAGGGACTCAGGCAAGGCAGCTACCTGGCTACTTCTTGTTGCCCCGAGTTAGTCACGAGACGTGAGTGAGGATTTTTGTATCAGTCAAGTCAGGAGCTATGACTTGATCTGGATGATTGATCCCAGAGACTACTGATCAACCTCGGAATATCAGTGGCAAATGAGCAGTTAAGCTGTATGCGATACGAGTGGTAGGCAGATATCCAAGGCTGGTGGAGATGGGACTTTGAACCGGTTCAAAAACTTAAGAGACAAAAAGCTAGAATGAGATGGAATGCGTGTTTCATGTGGAAGGATTAAGATAGAAAAGTGCGTATGATCAAACTTGTGGAATTTGAGTGTTGCTAATATGATTTTTTAAGATACAGTTCATTCAATTCATACAGTAGATTCGAATCGCTACTTTCCTCGGTTAATAAGTTAACGTTAAATGATCATTTTGAAATTGTGATTGCAGCAAACTTGAGTGCAATACAATTTACACGACCAATCATGACAGTAACAAAATTATTGCGCCGATTTAATTACCTTCCAACAGCTTGAGCTTCAATCTCCACATAAAAGCAACATATGTGGGGAACTTTCATCGCATCGCAAAAACCTTTTGTCTGTTTCGCAATTCACGGAAACATAAAAGTGTTATCTTGTCATGAATTGACTACCAGGTGAGAAGAGATCTCCCGTCTGTTATATAAAACTCACAATCAGTTTCGATTCTTTATACCCCATGTGTTCAAGTTGTTTGCAGGAATAAAAATATCAAAGGGATGAAATGCCGCTACCATTTCTTTCCCTTGATCTCATTCTCTCACTCACTCAACCTTTTCTGACTGATTCGCAGTCGGAAGCCTTTAAATTTTTCGTTTTATGCAAAGCAAAGGAAGTTTATATCAATATGATTTCACCTAGGGTTTTCAAATTTCAAGAAATTTGCTTTTTTAGAAGTAGACAAAGATTAATATTAAATTTTTGAGATTTACCTTGCTCTCATGGCACTTCCTGAAATGTAGAGGTCAAATGGTAAGATATGTTTCAAATAATTTTTCAGAGTTTTTGACTGACTTGGATTTTTACTGTACCCTGTTGTTTCAAGGCGCAGCAGGGAATAACTAACTCAAACACAAATAGTTTTTCTACCTGATTTCATTGTTGTTTCTCATCTTGTAATATTGTTTCCCGTCATGTGGTATTGCTTACTGGTTTTCAACTTTTTTTATCTCCTCGCTGCTCTCTTTACCGAAAACCTCTAGAAGCTCTGACAAGACAGACTAATCCCAATTCCGACTTTTCTGGAGCTACTTCAACTACTCAGAGTATGACTTCTGTTTTTTTCGCTTTGTTTTTCTTCATTCCATTCGTTTTTCAACTTTAATTGTAATCTGCACGGGAATGCAGGCCGACCAGAACCAGAAGCACTCGTTATTGCTACTCCTTTTCCCTTTTTCTATCACTCCAATTTTCTGTTTACAACATGAAGAAAACTAGCCATCTCAAAAGAAGATGATCCTTTTGGTTTTGTTAATCTGTCAAAAGAAGAAGAAGTAAAAACTGGATTCCTTCAACAACCCAAGCAATAGAAATTTTTAGGAAATTGCTACCTGCTTTTCATTTAATTTTTTTTTTCGCTCATTTTCGCTCCCCATTTTACCATCTTCCACCTTGTTCAACAAAGTTTTATTGCAGTAAGCTTCATTAAAACCACACATTATTCTATTGTTTTCAACCGTGTATTATGATGAGGCAACGATGCACAAAAGCAATTTTAACAGAATGAAACCACTTTAATTTTTACAGGGAAAATAGACAGGAACACGGTGCTCAGGTGAGGACGGGTAGAAGCAGTTTGATGTAAATTGAAAATGAATGAGCTGATCGGACTTGTAACTCGTTACATAAACAAAAACAACGGAGCTTTTAACCATTTGCATTTACTCATTTGATATTGATATGATGACAGCTAATTTTCAAGAACATTGCCGTTCCGAATTGACTTGACCCATTCACCGGCTAGCGTCAGGGTCAAATAAATATGTGGGTGCAAATTAATATTTAAAAACGATTTGCTATTTGATGGAAAAACCTAGATAAAACTATTTTTGTACTCTAATATAACGTGACAGATGGAAGGAGGTTGTAATGAGTTAATGACAAGGCATTTTCTTGAAATTACATAAGTATACATTGGTTATATGCTAAACATGAGCATTCAAGTTGATACAATCTCAGCATTTCATTTTTTGTAAGCTACTTGCTGCAACCACACTGTTTTTATAAGTATGGCAAGGCAAACAGAATTTAAATCTCATAATTTTCTCCAGCCGTTTCTCTCAAAGTTTAACATTTTTTATGTAATTCGCTCTGCTCTGCTAAAGTTATGTAAGCATAGTAGAATAAAAAACGAGCATGCGATGCAATGCTGGCTGTGAGACCACCCGGTTGAGAACTGAGGATCCAACAGGAACTTGACAAGAAAAGCAAAGAGCATTACCATTACTTATTGTACACACTGTCATTAAGGTAAAAATGCAAGATCATCATCAACGTAATGTAAGGCTACACTCGGATTCGCTTTTTGTGCGTTGCATGCTGTAGGTAAAAACTGTACGCTACGCACAACTGACAGCGAGTAAAGAGTTCATATGAAGATCACCGGTGAGAAGTAGATTTATGCGTTTCTGTAGAGAAGCCACTATTTAGTGGTTTGCTCACATGGGAAAATGAGCCACCCTGATGGTCCACAGCTATTTTAGATGAAGAAGAGGTTTTAAACAATTAAACTAAATCGTTTGCTTTTTACAATTGAATCGCAATTGAATCAATCCAAAATCATTGCAGAAGAAGGAATAATGTCACAAGTGTGAAGTAAGTATCGTTTCCGCGATACAGTAGGAGCTATAAATCATCACAGAAGTGAGTTGAGTGTGCAAAGTCAATAATGAGAATAGAAATCTGATCCTTTGAATAGAATGCATACTTGACTATTCAATTCACATACTTTTTCTCACGAAATGTAAACGAACTAAGGGTAAAAAGTGTGTAAAGTATTGCCTTCAACTTATCTCCAGTCAAGTCAAGGTAGCAGCCATGCGGGTCAAAAGTTATTTCCTTGTGTATAAATAAAAGGGAGCAAGAGACGAAGAGAAATCTTGTCTCACTTGAAATCAAAATCCTCTCTATTGTAGCAACATCATTGGAGAGCCTCTATGCAGGTCACAGAAAGAGAAATAAAAAAGTAATATAAATAGCACTATCAAGATCCACTTTTGTCTTGAGTATCAATATCAAGCTACATTCATACAAAAGGGATGAAAGCACAGTATGCACACCTTTACAAGAAGAAACATAATACGGTTAGCTCTGCTCTGTTCAAAGGAGAAAAGCAATCCATAAAAAAGACATATAAAATGGTCCTTTCTTAAAATGCTGAAAGCTTCATTGTTACTTCTAATGCGATTGTGTATTATGCCCTGACATGTACACTGCTACTGACACTCGCAAAAATGTGTAGGTGGAGGAGAGGCAGCCAAGGTGTATAAATTCAAAGCAATCAATACATTATATATAGCGTGTGAGCATATTTAAAAAGATTGAGTTGGAAGAATTGATGGCAAAATGGAAAATCCTTTGCTCTTTCCCTTTAAAATCTTTTTCAGTCACTTGAAGCAAAATACATTGCTGATTTTCTTTCGCGATATCTCCAGGAGCTGGAGCTTTTACTTTTGGAGAAATGTGAAAGGCATTCGGGTGTATTATTGAACAACACGTACATTTATCTCCTTACATGTGTTGAGATAATTCAGGCGTCGACTCCTTCTTCGCTAGGGAAAGAACAGTAAAATATTCAGGTAAGTTCTCCTTCTTACCACACCACCACCAACAATGTTCTTGGGAGAACAAGTATAGTCAAGGGACACCTCGGAATGTTTTAAAAATGAGCCAAGTCCCATTTTAAAACGATGGAAAATTAATTTACAAAAGTGTTGAGAAATTGCTGCCAAGCATGCACTCATCTGTATTTCTTGGAGCTGGTAATATTTATACTTCACATATTATCATCCTTCATATAAATACATAAGCAACGAGTTTTCAAAGTTTTTTTTTGCCAGAAAAAGTTGAATGTTTTGGATGTTGAAATAAATGCGAGTGTTCAAGAGAGCGTGTCAAAAAAGTTTTTTTAAACTGACAAAACTCCCGACTGTCAGAATTTATTAGCGCTCATCCACCCAGGTGCAACCCTTTTGCTGAAGATGATCCTTTTCTTTTCCAAAGGATATGGATGCGTTGGATATACAATGCTGAACTCTAATTTACAAGAGGAGGCAGGATGGATGAGATTTTTCATGGTTGTATAGGCTTTACCTCTACTGGCGTGTTGCTTTGCTTTCACTTTACCTAAATCCGAACACTTTGGGAAGCAGTTGACGATGATGAAATGTATATACGTTTGGAGCAACAAGACGCTTGGGAAATAACGAGGGGAAAAGAAGGATTTTTGTCATTTGTCAACCCTTCTTTTTCTATCCTTCTTGCCATCCTTCAACCCTTTAGAGACTATGGATAGATACAAGTTGAGCCTAGTGAGCGTTAGCGCACTACTGTACTGTAAAAATCGAACGAATACTTCACAAGGAACTAATGCGGGATTTGTATATTTCATCTAGCCAATTGGGACGGAAATGGTAACCAAGAATTTTTCTGAGATTTAACGCAACGAGAAAAACAAATCAATGCCTGATTTAAAAGTCAACAAAAATTTTTCTTTGAATTCTAGCTATTCATAATTGTACACATTTAATGAATTTTTATAACGTGGTATACAATTTATAGTAATACTTATTACAGGTTTTTATTTGCTTGTAAATTAGCATTAAATTTTGTAAAATGGCATTAGCTATTTGATGCATGCCATTTAAACGATGTGTCCATATAGTGTTACCTATTTCATTCTGTAGTTATAAATACCCATAAAAAAACTAATAAGCATCGTCAACCTACCGGAACGTTTTAGTTATGGTTTGATGCAGGTGTTGATGTTAAAGGAGGTATGAAATTAAGTGGAATTTTATGACGAATTTAAGTATCCTCTTCAGTAAATAACCCTCTGCAAACATAACGATCTCTGGATGTTGGTCTCCCATTTCAAAGCTGCCGATGAGGTGAGAATACCAATTTTTTCTGGTATGACTTGCAAAAAGTTAACGTTTCAACTGGTCATAATTCTTGGAAGGATGAATCCATTCAAGTTAGCAAGACAAGTATGTGATTGAGGTAGATCAATTACACGTTTTCCACATGTCGCGACTAGTTAAATGTTTTCTAGAAGGGTAAACCACAAACAATTTTTTGTAGAAAGAGAAAAAAACTTCTCGCTTTAGGATGCTAAATCACAAATCTATGAAATAAAATCTGAGAAATTCGTAAATCATGAGTTAGGAAAGTGAGAAAATGAGCGAGATGGAGGCAATCTAAGGGAAAAACAAGGGGAGCGTGTGTCTTCGCCTGTCTGCGTGCTGCATCCCCCAAAACTAAAGTTAAGACGATCACTACGCTCTGCACTGACTGTCTTAATTCTCAGAAATTAGGAAAGGACGCTAATGGCAAGATCACATCATGATGGGTGATGGCATTACTTTATGATGATGGAATGAAGGAAACCGGATGGAAATCTCCAAGAAATTGTAGATGGAGAGACTATTACTTCCTTCCTTATCCAGTTTCCCTGTAATATACGAAATAAATGAATGAACTTTGCTTTTATACTAACTTCTCTAACGAACTAAGTAACAGACAGATCCAGACACCAACTCACACATCGCCTTTCGTCCCCTTCTCATCAAAAATACAAGATATTATTAGTAATCGAGGGTGAGTTAAGTTGTGAGTAAGAAAGTAAAAATAAACAAAAGTTTGCTCTTGTTTCTCCTGCATTAACTGCATCTGCAGTGCACTTTTCGCCCTCATGAACCAAGAAACTTTGTACAAAACCTCTATTTATCCACCCCTCCACAATATTCTTCCACTCTTCCTGTTTCTAACAAAGATAACTCGATCAACTTAATTAGTAAACCCACAAATATCACATGTTCAAGTATCTCTCTTCCTTTTCATTTGGTAGATGCATCCATGTACCATATATTATGCATCACCATATCGCACATCAAACGCCTTCCTCGAGGAGAATCTTCATTGTTAATTCATTAGTTTGTTAACTTATCTCTTCGTAGTACAATGAAACCACGGATGCATTTTCATCTCGAGACGTCAATAGCACAGCCAGTTACAGTCCTACAAAGACATCTTGAATACAACAAATATTGAACTTTTGTTCTGCCCTTGTTGGCAATTATATTGATTAAAGTTCCCTTTTCACAGTTTCCCTCCAGTTTTAGTGCAGTTAGTTGCCACTTTCGAAACATTTTCATGTTAACTTTAACATGCATCTGCTTCAGAATGAGAGCTTCTTCCTAGTTTCAGAAAACCTTTTGGATTAAAGTGTCGATAATTTAATGAAAGTTTCCCACGAAGAGTTATCTCTATTTTCTACAACATTGATTTTAAATTAAATTAAAAACTTGAATACTAAAATGAAATCTGTTGGGACAAAAAATGAACAGCACAACGACATTTTAGCAAGTTTTTGGAGGCCTCTTTCTATAATGAAGTGTTTCTTCTCACGAGAGCCGAGTGTGATGGCTCATAAAATCCATATCTTATCTGAGACGAACAGCCTATCTATTAGTTCCAGTCCCCGACCTCGGTAAACTTGAGTACTGAAAAAAAAAATCTTGTAAAAATATGCGCCAAAGCCACAACGTAAATCACTAATCCCTCTCTGTCATGCTGGAGGAGAACACATTTTCTCATTAACGCAAAAGTTTATGAACCTTCCTCAACAAGAAAATCATCTTTCCATCAAAATATCAACATTATCAACATCAACCCCCTTTCGTCTTTAGTTAATCCCTCTCCTTGTTGAAATCTCCGTACCTTCCTTCTTTTCCAGGCTATTTTTAGTAGCAATAAATTGCGGTCATGCAAAGAGGAAAAATGATGCAAGGATGGGGTTACGTAAAGTAACATAACAAACAGTCCTATGATGACAAGTTGAATTATCTGTCTAGCCCATTTCGTCTCATGATTACTGACTTGTACACACAAACAACCCCATTTTCCTTAGACGGAAATGCGGCATTGATGGAAGAAAAGACACACATGCTCATAAAGATAGCTACACCAACCCACCATGAAGTTCATCACTTGTGTAACTACTACTGATAATCTCTTTGTTAGTCATTATTTTGCTTTACGGCTTTTCATGGTTAGGGAGAAGAGGTGGATCGTAAACTTTTGTGAAAATTATTAGTTTTAATTTTCTTACGAAGAAGTTTGCTAGATTATAATACTACACATTTTTCTTCTCTAGTATCTGACATTTAAAATATTTTTTAAAGTTTGAAATAAAAACTATGGACGTTTAACCTTTATTTTGAATATGAAATGCGAATTTGTCATCTGACTGTCGTGCAGAGCTGGGGGACCGCGGTACATTTGTGTACCGAAGTACTCCGGTACAGGTACCGGTCCTGGACCGGTACCGGGA
>JAQGAP010004103.1:0-11036 GCA_034697805.1 Orchesella bifasciata
TTTTGAAGGATTTAACGGATCGACTGATTACAGGTCAGTCATAGACTGAGTGTCCATTGGAACCAAGGGTTTCCAAATTGAATCCACGGTGCTAACGCACCGTGATATGACACTATCAGTTTCCTTCCAAAAATAGCTGGACGACAATTACTGACGATATACTATACATAAAAAGTTTACAAAAACGAAATTAGTTTTTGATTAGATAAAACAAGCAAAATAACTATTGAAAATTGATAATAGTCTCTGAATTTCAAATTCCAGGTCTTACAGTAATTGTAAATTTCCATGACGTGACATGACAGTTTAAGAAAATCCTCGTCAAATTTGAATGATTGGCGTAATTTGCATTGTCACCAAAATGTGGTATCATCATTGTAACTATTTTTCCAATGAAAATTGATGTTAAATTTTAGTGTTGGTTATCCTAATAACATTCAAGCTAATCGAGCTTTCAATTTGACATCCATAAACCCGTTTAACATTTTAAAACATATTATTGCAAAAGAATTCAGAGTAGACAGTTACGTTAAATGTAAATTTACTCCATAATTAAACTAATGTCCTCAAGATTACTCAATAGCTTAATGAGGCAAGGTTTTTCAAAAAAGGCTACACAGAAACATTGTGCTATGTAAGCAAATAAATCTACAAATGGCAAATAAACTTAAATACCCGTATATTACCTCTGTTTTCTAGGTGATCTAAAATTCGAAATTGAGGTGAAACATAACAATTGTTATTGGAATCAACCAAAAGTTTCAGATGAAAACATTTATTCCTTGGATGTTGAAGCATTAGCAGTTCAGTAACCTTACGGCAAAATATCTGTATAGTGTATAGTTTCACATCACTAAATCATGGGTGACGGAGATAAACTAACCAAATTAGAAAAACGAATGATAAAAATTAATCAACGCAGTTTCGGTGTCATTCCCCGATCGCCCATTCAATGGGATTCCAATTATACCCGTCTAACTGCACACAATTCCACCGTTACATGGGCTGGACACGGAATTCTTTTGTGCCTGAAAATTTCTTACCCTTTATTTTGTGTTTACACGATTGGAAAACAGTTATCACTAATTCAACAAAAGAAATCTGCAGATTTAGGTGCGCTTGCTGTACACACTTGCATAAGTCTTTTCCACATAGCTTGTATAATATGGTCCGTCATTTTGATAAGAAATCGTCACAGAATTGCTGCCGGTGTAAATGCGCTGTTGCAAATAGCACATGAGCTAAGGGCTCGTAAGTATCTATAGTAAATATATTTATTATGTTAAACATAATTTTTGTAATGCTAATTTTCTGGTATTCAGGATTTCATTACAAACATCGTCTGGAATTTACCGAGTGTTTAGTTGCCAGCATACTACTTGGGGTCACAGTAATCACTTGGACAGCCTTTGCTGGCTACATTTACTTTCAACTGGATCCATTCTACGTCATCTGTCAAGATTTTCTGAGCCTATCGTCTCCTTTCTCTATTTTTGTTCGCATTATAATGCTATCGGGTTTAATTGAGGCTGGGCAAGGTATAAGCGTACTTGCTGGATCACTACTTTTGACCATTTCAAGGCTAAAAACATTTACTTCTTTATTAACAAAATGTCAAATGAGAAATGCAGACAGATTTTATTACTACATCAAAATGCAGTTGTCATTTGAACTAGCTCAGCCCATGCTTTGCGATATGCTTTCTGTTCTCATAACATTTTTATTTTGGATGTTAGTATTGGCATTTTGGCTCATCATTCGAGGATACGATAAAATACCGATGATGATTCACTTGCTTTTTACTTTAGGGGGTATTTTCATACTTATTGCAGGCATTGCTGCCTTAAAATTAATTTGTGAAAACTCTGAAAGCTTAGCAAAGATGTTGAGTAAACTTGAGGAGACAGTAGCTGAAGACTTTGTAAGGAGTCGTAAAAAAGCGGATTTAGTTGTAAAGCTCAAAATACTGTCATTACGGAAGGTTGCGTTTGTGTATAAACCTTTTGTTGTGATTGACAAACATTTTGTTACATCAATTCTCAAAAACTTTGTTGATAGATTGGTTGACGCCGTTTTAATTTTCTAAGCCGATCAAATCCAACTCATTTTAACCAAATGTAATATTAGCTTAGCTTAATAGCTTAACAAAAACAGTTTACTGCAGTTCAACTCCAAATATTAAAGTAACTAAAATAAATTTCTGCCTGGTGTGTTCACTTCACCAAATTTTATTAACATTGAAGTTTTTCAGAAAATAGCTGACCTGATCCAACTGCACTAAAAAACCAGCTAACTCGATTAAAGTCGGTGTTCTTCGATGATACTTAGGAACTACGTGCTCACTGGCTGCGACAATGAGGGCTATTTTTTATGTAGCCCCGTTTCCATGAATTTTTGGGTATTACCAGTACGACCTGTACCTCGAAAATAAATCAAATGTTGGCCTTGACAATACGACAAACGGGTTTGACATTGGATTTTTAATTAAATCCGTTATTCATCGATAATTAATGTAAGCTAAATATATTTTTAGCGTTCATCACTCAAAATTAATATGTACGAAATTTGGTTTCAAATTTAAACATTAAGTCGTTACTTCCTGCAGTAATACTCTGCCGATTGCATTTTCAAGGATTGTTGCCTCTACTCTGGTTTGTTTCAACGGAGGAGAAGGTCACCCATTTTTGTAGAGTAGACTGAATTCCGACTCCTCTTTAACGGCAATTCTAATTTTCAAAAAGGAAATACTGCCATTTTCATCCAAATATTAAAATTAATTTGTAGGTCACTGAAGCATTGAATGTAAATTTACACGAAGCGAACACAAAGTATTATACATTCAGATTCAAATTTGTTAATTTGCGTTAAATGTTTTATGTTCCTTTCTCCCATTGCCATTACTGTTCAACTGTGCTACAATTTGAACTTAAAATGATGTCATAATTTATTACAATTTAACACGATTTACGATGTTACCATCCACATCACTCCTACATTTAAATGCATTGAAATGCAGTGTGCACACCAAATCACTCATAAACAGGGTGATAATATTGAAAATTTGTTAAAAGCTACGTTCATTTCAATACAAGTTGCAAGAATTCATTTGATAATAATTACTATAGTTTTAAAATTTTAGCAACGTTAAAACGTACTTTTTTACATCTAATGCTCGGCTTCTAAAGCTTGTCATGAAATCATTCAAGTAACCGATCAATTTACAACAGTTTGCTATGAACGAATCTACAGTTTTTACCAATTCTGCATTCATGACTTCGACCAGTAAACAAACAGTAGCTATCCCCAACATAAAACCAGCCACAATAAATGTTCCCATCAAAGCCAAAACCCTGGTTTGCATCGTCGATACTTCATTCTTCAACTTTTGCCTTTTATCCGCAATAAAGGTGTAACTAAACAAACTACCATTGCTCATTCCCAATTTTCTGAAGTTAATCACACCCTGCGCAACCTTAAAAGACTTCAGATTTTCAAATCGTCTAATTGTCAATACAACCCAAAGGTTACAAAGGATCCCAGAAATTTACTAAAAAAACTGGAAGAAAAGCTGGATTTTCGTTGCAACCAGAATTTGTAACTTGTAAAAAAGGGATTTTGAATCGGAACTATTCTTTGAAGCCAGTTTTGGGTAATCAAAGGTACGTTAAACTTGTCCGCACAACCATTTCTACAAACGAATGCAAATTTGAGATACTTACGGCTGGTGCAATTTGGTTTCTTATTTAGAAGAACTAACATATATTGAAATAATATAGTTATTTGTTGACGGTCTAGAAGTGTGGAATAGCATTTTGTTTCTACAGGTTTACCCTCCGATATATTTAGAATTAGCTGAGCGTGTTCGACAAAAAGCTACCAAAACTTTGGACGCTAATAAGATCTGTAACAACCGCCGGCTAAAATTTCGATTTGATTCATTTCCCAATTAGAACTGCAATATTTCAACTTCGTATTCATGTAGAAACAATAAATCAAAATCGGACCGACTTAAAACCTGTTCAATGCTTTTTGGGTAATCATTTGGTTTTGTCTCTGCCGTCATGAACAAGTACAAAGATGAGTTATAAAACTGTCGAAGAGAAATCGCAGAGAAAATCCAAATGGTCATTATGATTTTACCCCAAATTTTACTAGATTTTAGTAGATTCAGGCCCTTCTCAATGGTAATCGAGAATTGCCAAAACAGTACATGACTGAAAGCATTTCCTTCTTTCCAAATCAGCCAACATGATATCCCTGCAATAGCAAGCAAAATCGATATCCAGACAGTTGACTCGAAAGGCGTAACAAATGCCGACAAATTTGTGTCGAAGAAGGATATTTTTGGAAACAAGACTTGAATAAAAAATTTGACGGACTCTGAACCATACGGAAATATTTTCACATCGTATCCAAACTTAACCGGATTTTCTATGACTAGCGATAATGTATAAAAGCGCATACAGTCCGCGAAATTAGAACAATTGACGTATTTAAAATATTCTTTGTAGATTTCACATTTTGACTCCTCATCACCAAAAGTTTGAACCAACTTGTTGAGTTTGCCTGGAACTGGAACACAGTTCTGTACTTTCTCCTCAGCACCAAAATTGAGATTTAAGTGAACCTTTTCCCAAAACAACATGAGTCCTTGATATGAAGTCATTGAATATGCAGGCAGTTTCTCCAGTGTAACAGCCAAGTATGTATTGCCGTAAGCGAAATCCATCCTATCGTATTGATACACAGCAACGCGTTCTTGACATCCAAAGCAGCCAATCCGCATCAAATTGTCGTCAGGACTGACAAAAACCAGGATAGCACTGCTCACAATAGAAAACACTGTTCACTGGGTCATCACAAACTTCAAGTAGATTTGCCTTTAATAATATGACCGTTGGTATTTTGATCGGTTTGAAAGTGAACCGTTTCCATCTTCTGCCGAATGACTTCTGAGAAAGCATATGCAAAAACTATTTTGCCCGGTCTTGTGTTGGAAAAGTTTCATCGGAAACAAGAAGCAGATCTGAAGAAGACGATTTGTGACAAGTTACAAAAGCATTTGTCCTCATAATATATTCGTTGACAAGAGTTCGTTTCGTTGTTTCGTCATATTTTGTCGTGTAGTTGAAGGATGTAGTAATTCGTGAAAAGTTAAAGTTTAGCAGAACACAATGAAGTAGTATGCAGTGATTTAAAATGGTAGCTGTGAGGTAGTTTGATTCTTCCCATACAAGCTCAACCGTGTTGTGCCTGAAATGGTTAATCAATAGATGCTTGGCTTGTGACCAAGTTGCTTGGTTTTCAGTCTCTTCCATTTGAAATTTTTCAGCAAAAAATTGTTTAAGAATATGTTTGACTCAACGTATATTTGTACAATGCTTTCAAATGTATTCAATTCAATGAACATTCTTGGAGGTTAGTTTTCCTCGATTAAATAAATTGAAGTGGCTTATAAATATTGATTTTGCAATTTTGTCAAGTAGCAATTAACTGAACAACATTTCACAAAGAGTCAGGTTCCAAGATAATTTGAATGCACACCGATTAAATGAAATTGGAATTTTTGCCATGACTGAAACTCGTTTCAAACTACGTACAACATACAACAGGTTTGGAATAAATTAAAATTAAGTTTAAAGTAATGCTTAAAATGAGAAATGTATAAGTACTACAATGGCTTTTATAAAAATTGGTCACACTTACTGTTTAGACTTGAATAAACGTCTAACCGTGAGCTAAGTTGCGTTGGATATTTAAGTAGTATTTAAGTTCTAAATCTTTATTTACAAGCATTCACAGTTTACTTACAAGTTTTGCAAGCCCTTTTCACCGAAGTGTTTTTTAGTTTATTACAGTGATAATGACAAAAATATTGTTTTTAAACTCACGTGGTGAAAAAATGTGTTTAGCTCATTGAACGCTCTGATGCTATCGAACAGCTATCATTCTTTTCAAATTTCAAAGAAGTAAACCGCAAAAATTAAGAACAATATATTCCGTGCCGCTTTGGATTTCATGATAAAAAAGACGGCAAATGCCATAATACAATAAAGTAAGTAATGAAAGCTGTCTGGCTTACTGAAAAATTTAGTCTTCGAAAGTAGTAAATGTTGTCGCACACCGCCAAAAAAATTCCGACACCATCAAAATTTTCTCCATTTTGAGACTTGCAATAATTTATGTGATCCTAATCTACAAGAAACACTTAACTCAAATCATGGTGAGCTTTAAACCAAATGTAAAAACCAGAATATGAAATATATGGAAAATACCCAGTCCGTAATGTGATGGAGATAACATCGCCTTGGCTATAAACATTCGGTAGCTCCTCCGATGCGTATGAAGCCGTCTGGGAATTTCTTGAAAGCATCCTACATAATAAATTTGGCAGTATAGAATCAAGATTCAACACTCAACGTTTATAGCTATTACTACTTATGTTGGCAGTGCCTATCAGAGCCCACTTTTTATATCAGAAAATATCTTAAACTTTCTCTAGATTTGCAAGCTGAATATGAAACAGGTATTTAGAAAGGTTTAAAAGATAACTTCCACATGAGAAGAACAGAGCTTTATATTATAATCCCGCACTTTAGTATCAAGCCAGAACTCGAACGACAAACTGAGCCCTTAAAATTATAAGAATTTCAACATGCTTTTGCAGAAGAATATTTTTCGTCTCTTTGTCATTGACGTCTTACTAGCAAATACTCAGGCAGCCTTTCCAATAATCTACAACAAAAAACGTGATAGAGTTGAAACCAACGAGAAAATTAAATTTCGGTTCAAATTCCTTAACCTTCTATTCTCTATCTATGTTTCCGTGCTTACTGTACAAACCATCTTGGCAGGAAAAATGCCAGTGTGGATGATGGGCTTGAGTGGTTTTCTATCAGGAGCATTTACTATAGCACTTTTTATAAACCTGAAAGTGTTGCAGAAAACACCAGATCTAATTCAACTAACTAATCGAATGATCACGTTCGAACGTCTTCACTTCCAACAATCTGGGATACAAGATAACCTAAATCGGTTTAAAACCGTGGTTTTTGTGGATCTTTTGGGAACAACATGTTGCCCTGTAGCAACTGTAGCGTTTGGTGGACTCATTTTGATGCTGCCCTGTTTTCCTGGAAACTTTGGCTACCATCTATACTACGAGTGCAACCCAAATTCTAGATTTAACGAATGGACTGAAGGAATTGGCTTAGGATCAATAATCAAATTTACCCTAGTTACGTTTTCCCTAATTAATTTAGGTGGTGCTGTATCAACGGTGCCGCTTGTAAACACTCAGTTTACATATATTTTCTGTTATTGCTTCCAAAATTATCTTATAATTTGTCAGAAGCTGCTAATCTCATGTAGTAACCGTACAAACATTCATTTTAAGGTTAAAAAACATCAAGTTGCCGCGATGTTTCGGCAGATTCAGCTACTCATCCAACAACAAAATACCATCCATCAAAGTTTCATCGCTGTGTTAATGCTAGCCATTGCCTCAATAGGACTAACTGTCTCACTTTACATTATCATCATTATGCTGGGTCAAGGAACCTCCTTCGTACAAATTGGATTTTTCCTGGCAATGTTTTTGGATTGTTTTCTCATCATTGTAGTTATGTCAGGAATGGAAGGTAGTATTTATACCAAATCAGGGGAATTGTGGCAGGTAGCACACACAAATGGAAAATGGCAAAAGGATGTGTGGGCAAAAAGGGTGGTTAGAAGCTGGAAACCGTTGAAAATCGGGTTTGGATCTGTCAACTTTTTTGACAGGCTTACTGGCGTGATAGTGCTTAACTTTGCAATAAACCAAACAATTAGCTTGCTACTGTTGTAAACTATTTGTAAAGCTGTAATTATAAAGTTTTACAGGATTTATTATAACCTATGAATACCAAATGTAAGAAAGCATAGCCTGTTGCTTTCATCAAGAACAATTTCGAATTTTGGCGCAATAATGCCTTCTAGGATGCATGATTACTTTGCAAGTATAAAATGTTTAGTTCTAAAATTCTAAATTTATAAAAAATATTAATGGATTACTTTTTTAGTGCAAAAACTCAACGCTTTATTCTCAGTGTCGCTTTATATTGTATGGTAAGAAATAAGCCATTGTAATAAAGAAAGCTAATAGTGGCTTACTAAAAGATTTATTTCAGGAAAGCGAATAAATGCTGTCGCACACTGCAAAAAATAAAAATTTTCTCATTTCAGGTCTTCCAATAATTTATGAGATGTCAATCTACCAGACACACTGAACTCAAAGTATGGTGAGATTAAAACCATACGTCAAAATTGAAATATGAAATATTATTGGAAATACCCAATCCGTAATGTGAAGGAGATAAAATCGCTTTGAGCTATACACATTCGGTAGTCCGTCTAATGATTGTGGAGCCGTCTGGGAATTTCCTGAAGTCATTCTACATAATAAATTTCACAGGTGACAATTATATTTTCACGAAGTGTGCAAACTATACCAAAGATTATACAGATTTGGATGATAATTATCACCCAACGGCACATATTTACCCAGCTCCAGCTTTCAGTTTCCACAAAACATTGTGTTTCACATTCCAAATTTATTTCATATACGTGTAAGAATCATGCGCTCAACTTTGCTACTATGTGCTTTTTGAGAAACCACAAAAACGAAGTCCAACATTCCTGCTAAATTCATCAAGTTTTTTAGTCCGAGGCAAAACAAGCGGCGTGACTACATAATTTACTTAACAAGTTCGCAATAATTTGCTCAAAGTTTTGCGTCAAATTTTTTTGCCCACTTCTTTAGTATCAAGTTCTAACTTAAACCGAAAGCTACCATAAACCATTCTCAGTGTAAACTTGTTTCAAAAAGCTTTTGGCGGGCCATATATTTAGTTTTTTATTGCTAACCTACTTTTCCAGTTTCAGTTTTCACTTTAGTATCTCACTAGAACTCGGACGATAAACTGACCTCTTAAAATCAGAAGATTTTCAATATGCTTCTGCAAAAAATATTTCCCGTCACTTCGCCATTGACGTCTCACTAGCTTTTAAAAAAAATTGCATTTCACTTTAAAAAATTTATTTCATATACGTGTAGATATCCTGTGCCCAGCAATCGTGTTTTTGAGAAACTATTTTAACAAAGATCGACGACAACCTTCCTGCTAAATTCATCAAGTTTTTTTTAACTGAGGCGAAACAAACAAAATGACTGCATAATTTACTTTCAACACTTTTCTCTGGCTATGGGTAAAACCAACCGCACATTCCACAACTAATTTTATTTCGACGGTTTAAAAAAAACAAGTTAACTCCAGCCCCGTACCATGCTTTTGTCCGGCCTGGTTCAAGATTTTTTGTCCCGCCCTTTTGAAACAGGAAAAGTTTCTTTAAAAGTACCTAAAATTCAAGATATCGCGCATTTAACTAATTCAGCATCTAAATAACGACATTTCTAAGCTTTTTCAATAGCTACTTCGAAAATCCCAAATCTTTTAAACAAAAAATAATGGTTGGAAGTTAAACTCCGTATTTTAGCATCTTGATGTTTATTTAGCCCTTTGGCATAAAAAGATCCAACATTGTACGACATTAATGTTATTAGTTGAATTTGCTAAAGGTGTGTTAAAAAGGAATATAAAACAGAAGAAGTAACTTTATCTACGTCATTCTTATATCGTATTTTATGTAATGTTATCTAATATTTAGCGCTACAAATTTCACAAAAGAGAGTTTCAACGTATTCAATTACACAACAGAATAGTCGCCTGCCACTCACAAGGAAACGCATTTTGCTATCACAAACAAATCCTATTAAAATCTGTGATTTCAGGGGTAAACACATACGAGGAAAACAACTAGACACTTTCCAGCCTTCTTAGAGGAAGACATTTTGGAGCTACAAGTGATTTTAATAAGTGAGCGCTAGCTTGATATACACACAGTCAAAAATCCAATCGAACAAGAATTCATTTTCTAGTTTCTTCAAGCTAGTTTCTTAATAAATGAAGCAATTTGATTGAAACTTTCGTTATACAATAGCTAAAACTAATACGCGGTTATATCGAACTTGTCTAGGTGCATAATTTCTTAATGAGTACTCAAAAAATTGATTTTGCAACATGCGCCGCAAAATGACGCCAAAAAATTAATCGAACAATAATGTTTTTCGGGAAATTACGGACTGTAAAGTTTAAAAATGTACCTATTTAAATGTAACATAAGCAGGAAAGTGTTATTCAACTGTTTTGCAACAACTTAGTATGGCTACCTTTGGAATTGTGTAGGGCAGGAAGGCAGTGATGAAGATGCATACCAAGCCATGTAGGGAGCAGCTTAAAATCGCACTGATTGATGGAATTTCAGAGTTTTTTAATTTTATATGATACAAAAAGTTATAAAGAACCATAATAGAAACATATTTTGTCAAAAAACAGCAAATCGGAGACGTAGTTTCAAGAAAACGCTCAAGTTGGTAACTCCATTGCCAAACCTTGCAGGGGGTACATTCTTATTCTGGCCAGAATAGTCGAAATAGCAAAGGTACAATACCTATCATATGCTTAAAAGAAAGACCTGACTTTGTCAAACATACTACAACTCATATCAAGTGGTCAGAGAACGCATTTTGAAATCTGTAGACCACGCAATTTCTAAACAGCTTCATATTCGTGAGGCTAGAATTCACCCCCTTTACCCTGCACACAGTAAATAACTGTAACAACACTACTCTCAGTGAAAAACATGTCCAGCTTGTGTAACTGACGTGTTTTCATTGTTTTACACATGGTTCAGCCGGTGGACATTATATTTCCTTTCGATAGGGACAGGGGTCGAATTTAAGCCTCACGAATATGAAGCTGTTCAGTGGTTGCGTGGTCTGCGGATTACAAAATCCGTTCTCTGACCACTTGATATGAGTTGTAGTATGTTTGGCAAAGTCAGGACTTTCTTTTAAGCAACCTATGACCATTCTACCCTAACTATTTTGAATATTATGACCAAAACTGGAATGCACCCCCTGCAAGGTTTGGTGATGG
>JAQGAP010004104.1:0-11035 GCA_034697805.1 Orchesella bifasciata
CATAAAGTACAAAGATGTACTGTCAGATGGTGCATAATGGTATGAACAATATGTGCAACGAAAGATATCCTCTTTCACTCGTTGCAAAAAAACTGTATAAGCACAAATACCCGATTTTGGACAAAAAATGTTGGTCCCTCGTGAAAAACCGACCCCTAACTCTGCTCGGTTTCATTTTTTTAAACTTTAAGCTTTGCCATCGCTTTCCTCACAATATTTCAGTCTATAAAACTGCTTTTGGTAGAAATACTATGTCAAACAAATCGATACCCAAAAAGGCCTGTGTCCAAAAAAATTCCGTTTGAAGACTATGTGCATGGCTTGTGTGCATCCTCATCACTGTCTTCCTATTCTTCAAAATTCCAAAAGTAGCCATAATAAGTTCTTGAAAAACAGTTCGTACAAGTTTTTTCGAAATCTAACTGCAAGGAAGCTATGGATTAAAACTTCTGTCCTACTACTGCCGTAGTATACAGTATACTGTATATCTGTTTGGACGGAGAAACTGCAGAAACGGCGTGTCCGTTTGACCTTAATTTTAACCCAGAAACTACTCAATGTGACTTTCCTGAAATTGTTTTTGAATGTAAAGGAGAAAAAAGACCGCCGATTAGTCCTACAACAACGACTGAATTGCCACCAAGTGAAAGTAGGTTAAACTACTCTTACTGAAACTACTCTCACTTCTTACAAATTATCTTAATGTTTTATAATTCCAGTGACGGAATGTGGCCCATCAATAATCGCAGACAACGGTACAATCCGCTATAAGCTTAATGAACCCCGAACGCTGTGTTTTCTTAACTAAATTCGAAAGTGGACGCATAGGCCCGGTTTGCTCGTGCCGACTCCAATGCTGTCACAATCTATTGGACTTTACCTGAGCCAGGTTTTGCATCTAACCTAGGACTCATTTACAATAACGTAGCATTTGAAGGATACGGAGCAGTGGTTATTTTCAGAACTAACAGTAGTTCGGGAACTGGATTTCAGCTTAGTTTCGAACAACTTAACCTCCCTTATTATCCTCAGCTTCTAGGAGCGTATCTTGCATTTGATGACGAAAGAGATTCACCTTTAAATATACCGCTTCCTTTTAATATTGCTAATGAAACCCTGCACAATTACTTCGTTTTTACATCTGGTTCAAAATACATTAGCGAGCAGGAAGCCGTTTTCAGATTAACTGTCAAGGGTTGGTTTGGAAACGAAGACAATTCCTGCACAAACACTAACAGTTTCTCGGTCTATTCTTTCGTTAATGAGCTGACATTGGAGAGACAGTAATTGATTATAATGAACATTTTGAAAATAAGAAATACAATTCGTCACTGGAATTTAATTTGTATTTATTGTTGTACATATAGGATTTGCAGAAAAGCTGATGATGATAAGGCTTTCGAATTTGCGTCGCGTGGACTATTCCTGGTATATCAAGTTCAGTATAATAATAAGCCTTTAACCAGTGGCTTATTACATGCGCACATTGTCGTATATGGAGTAACTTTCTTTCACAGCAGGCTTAAATAGAGACGACTTTACGAATCTCTTCAATTGAACTTTGAACAACTGTTTCTAAACCAAAATATTGTGAGGAATTAGGTATTGGAAGGAGGTTCCCCTTAACGGAAATAGCCATTCTGTAGCAAAAATGGTCTAGTTCATCAGCATGACTACTGCCAAGGGGAATCTAGTAGCATAATTCCCCCAAAAAAACATTTGGTAAAAAAGACCCCGAATATCAAGGTTTTCGCGCAAGAACCAACGCCTACCTCTAAACCACTCGGGTTTTCAGCTTTAGTAATGAAAGCATAAAATTTCTCACAATATTTTGGTTTAGAAACAGTTGTTCAAAGTTCAATTGGAGAGATTCGTAAAGTCGTCTCTATTTAAGCCTGTGAAAGAAAGTTACTCCATATACTTCCATGTACATGGAACAAAATTTGGAAACTTTGAGAATTTGGGTGTTGCGTAAAATTGCAGCTCATCGCACTGTTTCAAAATTTTGTTTTGTGAAAGGTTGTTATTGCTAGCAAATCGTCTGTTTACCAAACAAGGGACCTGACTACCTGAAACATTGAGTTGGGCCCAGAGCGTAATTGGGCGTTCCTCATTGGAGGGCCCTAACAAGACGTATATCATTCGACGCAGAATTCAATGTCAATATTGATGGTGCCATCTGTCATTGCAAATTCAACTTACCAACGACCCTTTTGAAGCCTCAAAAAGTGCATGTTTTTAGGCAAAAATCCAAAAATTCATCAAACTTTTGTATTTGCTGTTATTGGACTAGAATGGCAATTTTATCAGTCCCAGCTGTCACCACACGTGTTTTCAAGGTTATGGTGATTTTGCAATTTAAATTCACTCAAGTGTCACTTGACACCGCCATTGATAACTGGAATTATAGATATTTGCCATTGTTGGAGTAAGAATTTTCTGGCAAAGTGGAGTCTTTTGGGTGTCACACGGCCGTTGTCCGAAAATACAGATTGATTTAGCACGTATACGACACATATAGTGGGATTTATTGTACAAACCTAAGATTTAACTCTAAACAAAAGTACAAAAGAGAATAAAAGGTCCATGGTAAGTTGATTCTTGAAAAACCAACGGCACCACCAAATTCAGCACAAAATTTCGCGTCGAATGATATGCATCTTGTTAGAGCCCGGCTTGGGCCCATGGGGTTCGTAGAAGTAGTAATGCCCTTTAAAATGACAAATAATTTTTATGTGCGGTTTCAATTAAAGTACATTGTTACAAATGTAATTGCAAATATTCGGGCCCTGTCCCTAACGAAGTGTTGCGAAAGGAAATATAATGCCAAACGGTTGATTCCTGCAACAACGTTGGAAACACTTCATTTACACATGAGGAACGTGTTGTGCAGTTATTTATTATATGTTATTATTATTATTATTATTGATAACATATCAGCATCCTATACCAAGGTTGTTACGCTGATAGGAGTTATTTTACATAGTTATAAAAAACAAATTCAATCAAATATATAAATAAGAATACAGGTCATAATGAGGTAAGGTTACAATCAGGTATTATATAACAAACTAACAGTAGAAATCACATCATCAATACTTGCTTGATCACAATAATTTTCATCATTTGGTATGAACCTATTTACAATGATTTCATTACGAGCAGCATTTTCGAATTCATTAAAAGATAAAATGTTTTTAGTTTCACTAGAGAGCTTAGCCCATGCCTGCGTCAGAGAGAACTGGATCGGGTCGGAGCACTTTTCGGAGCGTACTATTTCATGAGTCTTGGATCTAGTTCGGACTGTCTCAATTGCATCTTCGTTAAGACATTTATTAAAGTAACTAGGACATAATTTGTGTTTAACTTTGTACGCTAAACACATGAGATCAAAATCCATTTTCTCAGTGGGAAATAACCAATTTAGATTGTCAAGATTTTCCTTTGTATACCCATATCCTAAAACGAGGTTGACACAAGCTTTAAAGACTTTTTGGATAGGTTGAGTGACTTTTTTGTGCAGTTACCCCAAACAGGAATCAGGTAGTACAATTGGGATAACACTAGTGACTTAGTTAGGGTTTTAAGATGTGTCGTACTCAGAAAGTTCCTAATTGATCGAATTTTATGTAGGCTGTAGTTACAGTTTTTAATCACTCTACTAATGTGTGCATTCCACACCAACATATTGTCTTTCACTAAACCTAGACTCTTGATTGTGGTAGAAGTTTTAATGGACGAATTTTCAATATTGAGATGCAAATCAGTAGTAAGATGCAGATCAGACTTGTTACAATAAACTATTAATTCAGTCTTGTTGGCGTTGAGTGTCAGGTCGTTATCTCTCATCCAAGTGATGATACTATCACAGTCTTCTTGAAGTTTTCCGATGTCTTCATTTATATTGTTTCGGTATAGCTCCTTTGTGGTTTGTGAGTCGTCAGCGTAGAGGGTCATGTCAGCAGATTTAACAACGTTTGGTAGGTCGTTGATATAGATGGCAAATTGGATGCCCGAGAGACATCCGCCTTGAACTAATCCACGCTCAGTTTGAATTTCATCTGAAATACTTGGGCCACACTGTACTGGCTGCATTCTGGGTGTCAAGTAGGCGTTGAACCATGACGAATCAATGTTATTTTCTTCTAATTTTTCACACACGGCAGGTCTAGGAACTGTGTCAAATGCTTTCTGTATGTCAAAGGTGGCTGTTGCACATAGGTTTCTGTTCTGAAGGGCACGTTTCACAAGGTTATAGACTTTCAGCTCCGCATGCTGAGTGGAATGCCACGGGCGAAAGCCAAATTGTTTGTCAGATAGAATGTTATGGTACGTGATGTACCTTATCA
The DNA here is from genome assembly GCA_034697805.1 of Orchesella bifasciata. Lineage (NCBI taxonomy): Eukaryota > Metazoa > Arthropoda > Collembola > Entomobryomorpha > Orchesellidae > Orchesella > Orchesella bifasciata. The sequence continues at coordinate 4,350 of JAQGAP010004104.1, forward strand.
ATTGATAGTAGACACATTTTTCAAGAAGTTTAGCTAAAACTGGAAGTATAGATATGGGTCGCAAGTCATTCATAGTTGAAATAAATTTTGTTTTCAAAAGTGGTAGGATTTTTGCTCTCTTCAGTTCCGGGGGTACACTTTTTTGGCGAAATGAGATGTTGAAAATTAGAGCAATGATTGAGCGAATTTTTGAGCTTGTTAGGAATTTACTTATCATTCTATTGCAGAGACCACCAATGTCTTCTGAAGTGCTTTGCTTGTTTTTCATTTTTTTCCACGTGATATCAATGATCATTTCATTGACATCTTGTATTTCAAAACGATCCGTTGGAGAACGTTGATTAGTATTCAAAGTTTGAACGGTTAGCATGTAATGGTTTATTTGAAATGCAAGCAAAATGCTCGTTGATATTGTTAGCCAAGAATGGTATTGTTTCATCCTCTTGTTTGGTTTTCAGTAGTTTATTAACCACCGGCCACATTCCGACTTTGCTAATTTCATTATTCACAGCGTTTTTCTTATCGAAAATTAGACTTTGCTTAGCATCAGTACAACAAATATTATATTCTTCGACTAGAGATGGATCTTGCTTACGTTTGCTGTTGAGATATTCTCGCTTTGCAATCAAAGATTTAGTTGTTTCACTGATTGTTATGGGAGTACATTTAACAGTAATTGTTTTGGATCTAACTGGCGCATGACGGTTAAACAGATCTAAAACAAATTTTTGAAATATGGAGTAGTTGTTCTCAACTGTATTATTCAATGAGATGTCAAGTTCGGCAGCGTCGATATCAATTTGTAATTGTTGGAGGTTTATTCTTTCATAATTGCGATAAAGAAATGACTTTTTGATTCTAGGAGCTCTGTCAAAGTTAAGTGTCACTGATGTGAGCAGATGGTCTGAAATGTGTTCATCAGTCACTGAAACTGAATTATATAGATTTGGCACATTGGTTATAATTAAGTCTAGCACTGAATCACCTCTGGTGGGTACATTAATTAATTGAGAGACACCATAATTTTTCATGCAATCTTTTAGCAACTTATAACACCATCTATGCCTCAGATTGAAGTCACCACAAATCACAAAAGGTCGTTTGGTAAGTACCAGCTCAGAAATGATGAGGTCAATCCCGAACATATCATTTTTTACAGTTTCAACACAATGTGGGGTAAAGGGGGAGTATTCAAGCTTTCAGAACATAAAGCTGGTCAGTGGTTGCGTTGTCCGCAGAGTGCAAAACCGGTTGTGTGGCCACTTGATATGAATTTAATTATATTTTAGAAAGTCAGGGCTTTTGTTGAAGCATATGATGGCTACTCTACCTTTGTAATGTCGAATGGCATCTCCAAAACTAGAATGCAACCCCTGCAAGGTTTGGTGATGGCGCTACAAATTCGAGCGTTTTCTTGAGACTGCAAATCAGATTCGGTGTTTTCTTGACATATTGTGTTCTCCGTAATCTTAAGAGATTATATTGAAAGGTACAATATTTCCTAAAAACGACACAGAAGTATCATGAGGCTCATTTTAATTTTGACGTGAGGCTTATTTCTATTTCTCCGAAGATGGTTAATATTTGTCCGTAAAATAAACTGGACAGCAATAGTCCAAAATAAAGCCACATGACATGATGACGCAAATACGAGACAAGCATCAGCATCAAAGTACTGCTTTATGTATGCCAGTTAGAGTTATACGTAGCACCAAACGACACTTCGTCTACAAAGGAGTTCTGAAGAGGAATTCTAGCAAACCCGCTTGCAGATATAAACTTATATTCAGGGTAGGGTCTTAATAAAACGAAAAATAAAATTAGCAGTATCTTTTCTAAGTTTTAAGTCTCCTGGTATACTTATTTAAGGATGCCAGCCTTATGTGTATGTATACTCATGACAACTTTTAGAAAAAATCCACTGCCAGTTATGCTACAAAGTTCATGCCATCATCTGAATAATAGTTTTGACTCCGACTGATTTACAGCCTTTAAATGTTATAAAATGCTATGTATCAGCTTCAAAATCAACATAATGTACTTAGAATTGTGAGCATGATACGGTATGATTGTGATTTGCTTAGACGTGATATGATGTATTTGTACATTAGTGTGATTGCCTGCAGAACACCGTTGCAGACGCTTAAAAAATGTGTTTGCAAAAATTTACAATCCAAACGTACGACCTAAGCTGTGAGTTGATTGGGGAGAAAATAACTAAATATGTAGGAGAGTAGAAGCAAAGTTTCTGGTGGTTTCGTCTGAAAATCTTTATCGTACAAGTAAAGGCCTGCAATTGTAAACCTACCAACATCCTCTACAAAATGAATTGGTATTCCTAATTGCATAAAATATTTCGAAATGCTAACAGGAGCCTCGACGACAATAAGACCGTTCATTTTGACAAACATGCAAATGGGCGGTTGAACTGAGCTTTTTGACATGAAATGTTCAGAAAGTAATTATACAGTGCACATTAGTTTCGGCAGACCTGACTATATGGAGCAATAGTAATTGGTTTGCCAGTACTACGTGTCCATAACCTTTTTTATAACATTCGACACTGGTCTGGAAGCAGAAGTAGCTGTGACAAAAAAGTACAACCACTGCGCAAGAAATTTCTCGCGACACATTTAACGGTAAATTGGTTCTTGTATCGTTTCTGGTGAAAATTTGATTTCTTTTATTGTTGTGTTCAAGCTATGTAGCTACTTGACTGCTTTGTATATTAACTTTTGAATTTCAATATAAAAAACTTTTTCGCAAAAGGGTTTCAACTTCAAAAATAGTTTCTGGTAGTTTCTTAGGTTTTGAAACTGCTAGCCATTTCAGAATTATAAGATAAAATATTTGAAGCTGGATAAAGACTCGTCATAAATGAAGCAGTTTCATTATATGAACGAAAAACGGTGTTTACTCGTTTTCGTAGTGCATGTAATATTCGTTCAGAATTCCCCGGTGATTCAGTGCAAGTCAATTAACCTTGACAACGAATTTAAAATGTTTCAAGACTGCACTATACATATTGTCATGAACGATGTCAAAAAAGTGGTAAGTGGACTTCCATTATAAATAATACAAAATGTACATATATTAAGTCGCTCTTGTTTGGAATTATTGTAAAACTGCCAGAAAATACTTTCACGAGATTACCTTAAAGTTCATATTAGGTATAATGACTTGTAAACATAGGGTTGAGTCATTTTTTGAATACCGAAATGAAATTTACGAACACATTCTGTATTTTTTCATAATATATGCACAAAATCTGTAATAGAAGTTGTAAAAATTTCATTCTAAGCTATCAAGTTTGGAGCTCCAGGTCAAGAATTCAAATGTCACACGTTGAATCTCATTAGGTTTTCCGAATTAAATAATTGAAATGCTAATATCTCAGAAACTACTTGGTCGATCTTCATGAAATTTCTTTTGCTGACCTTGTTACAATATTGCCTGGAGGGACGTTGTCTAGTTTGTTGCAAAATATTTGCATAAATGGGTAGCGCTACCTGGCGCCAAAATTTAAAATTAAAAATTTTTCAAAACGGTTATTTACATCGTATTACTGATTAGAAAGACTACTTTTCGCATAAAAACCAAATTTTAAAATTAATGTTTAAAAAGGGTTTAATTTAAATCTTGGCGCCAAATTCGAAATTTAAAAAACGGGCGAAAGCCCCCTGGAGAATTCAACGAAACGTTGCTGTGCAAAATTTCAGCTCATTCCGTGATCGAGCTCTTACTTAGCCCCGGCTGGATTATCTCAACTCACCCCGCCTAGCCAGATTGGATTTTAGCACACCCAAACATTGTCTTTCAGTTGACAATCCCCAAATTTCATTCTAAGTGTCGGTTTCGGATGTTTCCACTGATTGCCCCAGTATCTACGGATAGAAGTTTTGGAGCGAAGGAAGATAAAATACAAACTTTTGTAAAGCTAATTTTGTACAGACCTAATTCTTTCTGTTAGAAAGAATACATAATTTCAAAGAGGGAGTTTACTTTACATTTTGAGAAAACGTACTCTGGCACCAAATCAGAAAGGTTTAAAATATGTCAACTGACAGAATTTCCGAAAGCATAGCTTCTTGGCTATATTAGTTTTTGGAACAGCAAGAAAATCAGTAAAATGTTAAATATCACAGAATTTTGATACCATATGTACTTAGGCATGATATAAGAGCCTTAATCTGTCCTCGCGGTGCAGTGACCTGTTTTTTATGGTCAAAAATGCCATATGTGGCTAGTAATATTTATTGAAGAAAATATATATTTGATGTTGCAGAACTAAGTTTCCACACATATTTTTATTATTTAAGCCTTTAGCAGCCGTTCTTACTGTTCCTAAAAACGCTAGAAAAGTAATACGGCCAGGAAGACTGTATTTGGAAAATCCGTCAGTTGACTAATTTACTCTTTCGGCTTCAGCGCCAGAAACATTTTTTGAAAATTTAAAGCAAAATCGTATATGAAATTTGAAAACAAAAGCTAATAATTTGGTCTCAGCAATTATCAGCTTTTGCACAAAACTGCTTTGACAGAAGTTCGTGTTTTGGCTTTCTTTGCCCCATAACTTGTATACGTAGATAGTGGGGAAATGTGAGACTAGGCGAATTTTTACGACTTTTATTTTAAATCATGTGCACGGAATTATGAACAGGTACACAACGTGTTTGCAAATTTGATTCCAGTATTCAAAATAACTACTTAAAATACGACTGAGATCATTATTTTAAACAATTTAAAAAAATTTCCTTTACCTTTTCCTGAGTAGGTTGCTTGTTCGTTTCCGTTAGTTTAAGAGACTGAAAGCCAAAATATTCAAAACCCAAAAGTTGATATTTTCTAAAAAACTTTCTAAAGAAACCACCGTGGAAAAGATTTGTTGAATATTATTTACAAGCTTTCGTGCTAAATATACTATAATTAGTTGTCAACTAAGTCATTCAAAACCTATTTTTGTTGTTTTCAATTAAATTGTTTGTTTTATATAATGAAATGGATTGACAATTGCAGGACGCTGTCGAACTCGGTAGTTCGTATGTACTACATCCACTTAAATACCCACTACCGCTCATATTATCCCGATTTGAGTACCTATTTGATTACCACCATTACAACGCAAATATACACCAAATACAATATGGAAATGAGGTGACGTGTGATGGCAAACTTGGTTTTCCAGAAAATGGGCAAGGCTTCAAATTTTTTGTACCTCCAAATCACAGAAGCTCCTGCTTTGTACAAGTTTACATTGATGCATACAACTGCAATGATTGGGGACCAGTATTTCAAGGGAGGACTGCTGATACTTACAATCCCATTGTAACGTCATTGTTGGCACCAATATTTGATTATAGAGTTCAAGCCGACCGCATCAAGAAAAAACAAGTCATGACCCTTTTTAGAACAGGGCTTTACTTCGTTCATGTGAAATCTGGCTTTTCTAAGTTACATGCCTATACCTTCTATGTGTTTTATAAAAATCCTTTGAGTATACCCGAACACTTGTGGATGATCCCATTCGATTTCGGAACCACAAATTCGGCACCAACAAAGCTAGTTTTTGTAATAGAATATTCCAGAAAAGTCAAATCTTTCGTTTCAATTTACACCCTAATCGCCGTACGTTGGCAATATCGATTTGATCGCCTTTCTGACCCAGTGCCACTTTTACAAAAATATGACGTTACTGATAAAACAACGAAAACAAAACTATTGAAGGTACGTCTAAAATACACATATCTTTTAATGGAAAAGCCTTTCATCACTTGGTCATCCAGCAAAGTCAGAAATCTGCTTCAATGGAAACCAGAATATAGTGCAAGTTTGCTGATGGAAGTGTTTCATGGTGTGCTCTTTGAAAACGTTACCCACACGATATCCCTTCCATATAGTGGAAACTTGCACCTATCAATTTCAAATAAGGTAGAGCCACGTATAAGCACTGAACTCAGTTACAACACAAGAGCCCACTTTGTGCACTTTATAACCTGCTCTCCAACAGAACAGCCTGCTTTTCTGTCTCTCATCGGCTATATTTCAGCATTTGATTGGCAAACGTGGCTCGTTCTCATTTCTGTAGGAATCTGGAGCGGTTTTTTGCTTCAACGAATAGTGCTTTTTGAATCTGAGAATGGGAAATATACTGACTGGAATCCGGTTGCGTTTGCCTACAGTGTCTTGCTTGGTCAAGCTACAAGTAGTATTCACAAAAACCGATGGATTGGTGGAGGCTGGATTTTGGCAGCTATTGTAATTTCATTCTTTTACCAAAGTAATAACATCGAGCAGTTAACTGCGCCTCTGAAACCAAGAAAGCTAGAAACGTTTGACGAAATGATTCAAGGGAACTTTAGTATCTATTCCCCCGTAAACGATATTGAGTATGAAATAGCCCAACGCGAATTCCAACGTCATTTTAAACTGAACAGTTCCACAGAGATGCTCAATTTTATTGGATACGATATTTTTTTGTTTGGAAAGCTTTCTTCTTTCCAGTATTTTAATATGTCAAAAAAGCAGGAAGAAAAACTTCACTCAATGATCAGTATGCCAAACCAAGTATGGGAACTTAGGGTGGCTATGAATAATCGAGAAATATACTTTTTAGAGAAAACTGCTCAATGTGCAAAAAACGTTTATGTTGACATTTGGTCTAATATCGTAGAGATGCGGTACTACCT
>JAQGAP010004105.1:0-11032 GCA_034697805.1 Orchesella bifasciata
ATTGTATTTCCGGTATTATGTGAATGTTAAGGGTTAAAATGGGTTACATTACCTTACATTGCAGTTGTAACGTAAACCATTTACTTACTAGTAATTTTCTGATGTCTCTCTTGGTATTCTATTGTTAAATTTGTATTCGAATTTTGCTTTGGTTCGTGGGTTGCAAAAACCTGTTAAAACGGTTGAAATAATAATTCACTTTTCTAAACTTTCAGGACATGAATTTGAAGACCCTGATGATCCTACTGTCATTGCTGAGAATGAATTACTTGGCGCAGCCACTTCCATTGATGCGGCTGCAAAGAAGTTGGAAAAACTAAGACCCCGACGTTCAGTAAAGGTAATTATTAAACACAAAATTTATTTTTTTAGTTCTAAGCAGGGGTGATTTCTTCATCAACTTATCGGACCAGACGACGCCCATGAAGAAGCCAACAGCCAATTACATTCACTTGTCCGTGAGATATGTTTGATATTCTTGGTTGTATTAATAAGCTCAACCGGAAGTCAAACATATTTGTACGGCCAAGGGACCTCTCGTCTTACCTACTGGAGTTGGAATTTGAACCATCTGCGAATTTATCATTAAACTTTCACTTAATTAATCAGTGAAGTCTGAGCATCCTACCTGAATCTAAATGTTAAACTTGCATATAACTGGTAATTACAGGAAGCAGATGAAGACCTTAATTTTGACGAGATGATTTTGGAAGCTGCAAAATCCATTGCAGCTGCAACTTCCGCTTTGGTCAAAGCCAGTGTAAGTCTTTAGTTCTAGAATAATTATTATTATGACATTTTTATTAGATTTAAAACGGTTGACATTTATGGTGGGACATTTCAGGCTTCTGCGCAAAGAGAGCTCGTTGATACTGGCCGTGTTAATAAAAAATCGACGTCGGATTCAGATGATGGTCAATGGTCTGAAGGCCTTGTCTCTGCTGCCCAGATGGTTGCAGCTGCAACACATAGTTTAGTTGAAGCTGCAAACTCTTTGGTACAAGGTCATGCAACTGAGGAAAAGCTTATCTCGGCTGCAAAACAGGTTGCATCTTCAACTGCCCAATTACTCGTAGCATGCAAAGTGAAGGCTTCGCCAGACAGTGATGCTACTCGAAGACTTCAGGTTAGATTAATAATAATAGAGAATTATTTTTGTTATGAAATTTTTAGAATCCTTTGTTTAAACAAGTTTGTTCATGGTCCAATTTTTCATCCATTAACAAAATTATTTTATGATCACAGGCTGCGGGCAACGCCGTTAAAAGGGCGACAGATAATTTAGTTAAAGCTGCTCAACAGGCATTAGCTCAAGAGGAAGACCGTCAATTAGTCCTGAACAAAAGAATGGTGGGCAGTATGGCTCAAGAAATTAATGCGAGATCGGAGGTTTTGAAGATTGAGCGACAACTTGACGATGCCAGGTCGAAATTAGCTGCAATTCGGAAAGCCAAATATCAGGAAAAAACAGGTGGTTTGGCTGGCTATACTGATGAATCAGACGTGGACATTGACACTCATGAAACATCCAGGTATTTTTAACAAAGCATATATGATAAATATTTTAACTTGTATTTTTAAAGTTGTTGTCTCATGCTCAATTATTCATGGTCAACTTTTCAGATTGGACTCACTGCTGGAATCATCTGCGGAAAGAATATCAAGTGCAGCAAATTCTTTCAGCATAATGCGACAACAACAACAACAAACACCAACCAGTTATCCGACAACCTCGACACCTCTGAAACCTGCCGTCTCTCCAAAGCCAAGTGCAGCATCCATAGCGGAACGAGATAGAAAGTTTAACAACTCTTCGCCATCCTATAGCACAATTTCTAACGATTCCTCTGTGGGTTACAATTATCCAAGTCAGTATCAGCAACCAACACCGCCGCCTCCTCAACGATCTTTCCAACCGGTGACTCAACACTCCAGTTTTAAGTCTCAAACTAGTACGAATGGAACATCTAGCCAATTTCCTCCACCACCTCCCCCACATGCACACCAAGAGGAAGATTTATACGCCCGACCTCGACATCCGGACCAGTATTATAGTGCTTCATCCGCGGCGTCCACTCCAACCCCTACCACACCCAAGAAAACATTTATGAAACCATCTGAATTTTATTCTGAAGCACAGAGAAGCCCCAGTGGATTATCCGTGCAAGGACAGCAAACACCAGGTTTCACTCCGCCAAAGGGTGGGTTTCAAGTGCTTCCTTCCAGCTTTGGGAAAACGTTTGGTAAAGTGCAGGAAGGTGGTTCATCCGTACAAGAAGAATACAGCCATTTTGATACAGGCCCGGTTCGCTCAGAACAAGTCTTTGAAACTCGGGGAGCTGACGGTAGCATTTCATTAAGAAGAATATTTACTCAGCAACAAAGTTCAAGCTCACAAAGTGTCGTGTCCAGCTCAAGAAAAGTTTTTCAGCAGAAAGATGGGTCAAACTAAGTCAGTCATCATGGATTCAAGTTTAGACTTGTTGAATCATCCGTTTACAAGTTTTAAGTATGTAAGTAAAACTTACTGACCGTGTTGCTGATAGTCTTCAAAGGTATTATTTTGACATTTCTGAAGTTTTGAAACCTAAAAAGTAATAGCGTATAGTTATACAGTTTGTATAACGTTGTCTTCCATGTTGTAGAATTGTGTCCTTGGAACTCAAACCTTATTCAAAAGTCAATTTATGCGATTTAAAAATTACTGAAACAGAGTAGGGTATGGTGATACCCGCTTATAACGTTCAAAAGCGCATAGTGTAATGCTTAGTAATAAGTCAAAGTCATACAGTTGCATGCATTAAATTATTGCTTTCTTCTTAAACATTTTCTCTTCTCCATTACTCTAGTTTTACTCCCTTCACAATTAATAGGTTTCTGATATTAGAAATTGTTGGCGTAGTTAATTTATTGTATTGTAATTATAACTATCTGACTCACAAAGTCCACATCCACAAATGACGAAATATATGCATAAATAATTTAATTTGTAAGCTGATGGAATTCCTTTACTGAAATAGATTTATATATCTAATGTATTAGATTTGTAAGCATTTTGAACCGTTGATTGTATATGTAGTAGTGCCATGTTTTAATTGATGTCATAAATTAATTATTAATGCATTGAATTTGAATGTAGTAGGTATGTAATCCAAGCATGAATATTGAGTTGTTATTTCATTCACAATGAGGTACAACTCAATTTGTGCCATACAATGAAGCCATATCAGCCTGTCCAAAAAAAGCATGAACTAAAGGATCAAGTTTCAAGCCTGTCCTATATACTTTTACAAACTTCTCGATGAGTTATTAGGTGACAGCCGTGGTGATAAGAAACAGTAACTATTACAATAGATTATTATTAGAGTCAGTAGACCCTCACGTAACCTAAAACGTTCAATTACTGTTGTACTTGTAATATAGAATGGTAGTTACACTACTTACATTATTAAATATTGCTTCATTTACTAGCAATTCATCTAATTTTTCCTATACACCGTCACAAAAATAATTATGTTTTGGTCAGTTAACTAACTAAATTTTAATATGTATTACAATCGGAATCGAAAGTGAAACGAATGAGTATGAATGCAGTGTTAGAATTTTCTGTAGTTGTCGGTGAGTAGCAAAGTGCTGCGGTTTCGGTGCTCTGATTACGAGGGAGAAAGTGCAATTTTTATATTCAAGTCAAATATGATCCAATGCTATTCATCTCTCCTCCCAATTTGTTTATTTTACTTTACATTCATTCATTCATTCATTAATAAATTATTGTTACTTGATAATATAGTAGTAACGTTTGTTTGTATGCAGATTACTAAATATATTGTGCTAACCTCAGAGTTACTAGGTGTAAAGTCATTTATACAGATTTTACCCAAGAAAATTACTGTTGATAAAGATATTTGAGTGCCCGCCCAGGTGACTTGTGCATTAAAGTGTGTCATGACAGTTGTACGAAAATGTGTGCCTAAAATGGAAACTGGTATGTTCGATAGATTAACTCTCTTTAGCTGTCTAGCTTGTTGATTATTGCTTGTAAAATATATAATATTTTATTTAGAATACGTAACAGAATATTAATCAAGTATTAAGAATACTTGTATACGTAAAATAAGAGAAACGTCTAGTGTAAGGAAGCTTAACAAACAGACACCAAGAATGCAATCATATTAAGAAGACTTTCACTGTTTTGCCTCTGTCAATGTAACTACTACCGTACTACTATTTCTAAAAAGGAAGATTGATGTCTTGTTGACCATACTACAAAATATTATATATTATTATAGTTAAAATTTATGATTACAACTATACAAATTATATATTATGATTATTACTTCTACCGTAACTGTTGTTAGCTCTATATATTCTAACGTTAAACCGTAATAAAAGCTTTGAAGTTAATAAAAAATCACTCTCGTCGACGAAACATTTTCATTCCACGTGTTGGTTTTGATAATGACTCTATTTTATGTATTATAAAGCACCACTTTACAAAATCTAACTACAAGTATACAGATTCATGACTGGTAACAATAAGTTTGAGAACAGGATCTGGGTTATTTGGTACTAGCTCATACGAGCATGAAGGATTAGCCCCACATATTCCTACTGCTGCCGTATCACTATTAATAGAATGTTTCTTATGATTTACATCAAAATCTGGGGATCCTCTCACAGCCCAAAGATCAGGAACAGAGCTAAACTTATGTCTTTGTGATGAGGATGACACTGATTGTCCTCCGAAATAAGCTATAGGTTTCAGCAGATAATTGTCATTTTGAGTGCCATCTGGATAAAAATTACTGCCAGGGATGATATTCTTTCTCCCAAATTTGCCCGTAGTATTACTACTACCCTGAGGATTCTCTGGTTGTCTCATAAAACCCGTGAGGTATGCCCATGGATTCTTGAAAGCTGCAAATATACTTGATCTTTTGCTCCCGGTGCCACTTGTGCTACTCCCTTTCCTCGAATTATTCTTCGCTACGTTATTACAACTGGCATTGGAAGATCCAGCGCTGGAAACTCTCAATGCGGGATCCTCATCCTCATCATCCGCATCTCCCCATTGAATTATTGTCGGTGGTGAAAGAGCAGTAGCATTCGTACTTTCTCCATAGACGTTCCTTGATCTCTCAGGAGGCTCAACAAGAAGTCGTGGTTCAGACTTGAAACGGTATTTCTTTGCAATCAAACCATTAGTTGGTGGAGCAAGATATCTGCTGTTTGGCCAACTTGACCTAGGGGCTGTTGAACTAGCCGACAACAACGTAGGATCTTGCAACGAAGCTTCCATTCTCGCAGATGTATACGTACTCGGGCTTGCTGTATTTCGAAAGTTAAATAGGGATATTGGGACAATAAAACGGGGGCCATGTAGATAAACCGTATAGATTTCACTGTTTGAGTCGTTCTCGTCAGAAGAACTTTCTCCGTCGCCACCGTTTTCCTCTTGCTTCTGTTTGGAACAACAAAAACAACCAAAACATTATGTAATATGTATTTTTATGAAGCAGAAGCACATTATAATAAATTATATTGCATGATACAAGCTAGTGAAAGCTGAGATGAAAATTAATTATGACATTCATTGAAACCGACGACTTTGTACCTGTTTTTCGTTTAATCATTTAATTTCATTTCATTTGAAACCAAAGTTATGAAAATCAACTAAAGTCTGCAACATAAAAAGAAGACTTGCTTTGAAAGATACACATCGTTATCTTGCATACATCTTTGATATGTAGATTATGCATTAATGTGTTTACTTCTTCCTGTGTCCTATGTATTTGAAAAGTTTGGTGTATATCCTATATCAACTTTCACATAGTTAACAGCGTGGTATTTTTGTTCATACTGAATCAAAAACAAATATGATTAAGATGGAAGTATTTAATGCTTAAGAAAACCTGCGAATCTCTTTCTTTCTTGCTTATTACTACAAGTACGAACAACGTGTTTAATCTGCTCATCCATTTCCTTTCTATCCACAGTTCATCCATTTTCATTTCCTAGTAGTCAATTTCTTGCAATATGTTATAATGTTATGCCTTATAGTTTTGAAAGTTCCATCATGAAAGTTGTCACAAACAAGAATTACCACCACCTATAACAGTTTTGCAAACTTGACTTGCAAGTTATGATGCGATCCCAAATCTTTCATAACATAAATGTTTTGCTACGTACATGGGCTGTGCCTTGCCTGTCGCCTGTCCGTGATGCGTAGTACATGAAAGTTTCATAGTTTTAGCTGCTAACTTTCATTCACCCTATGCTATGCCTTCTGTAAGTAATGATGAAATGCAGATGCAGACGCGGCGATGAAAATAAATCAGCAAGACCACATCCGACATCTTCCTCATCAGCAGTATGACAGCAAATAGTCAGCCATGTGATGGGCAACGTGCACTTTTGACTTCCAAAACAGAAAATGAGAAAAGTGGATGCCAATGTTTGTCTGTCTATACACTTTTATGCGATGCTGTGAAAATGCAATGAGATAAACTGCCCTTAAACAGTTAAAGATTGCCTTAATATTATGTTAGTAATAAATACTACCTTTTTACGTGGCAATGAAAAATGTGTGCATTTAGTAACTTGGCCATATTTGCTTGTGTTGCTTCCGATTTTAGGAAATTTCATTTACGTAAACGTATAATGGTACCGGAATGGGAGAGGAGAAATGTGTTCATTCAGACAAAGTTGGTAAAAGCATGAAAAATTTCGTGGGGGAAACAATCTACGATCGGAAATAGTTTCTCGTCACGCATATGCTCAAAGTGTTGATAATGACTTTCAGTTTATACTTATAACAAAAACTGCAACTGCTACACTTCCCATCTGTACCTGTATACATTTAATGCATCTCTTGTGTGTTACATAACATATTTCATGGCTTTTAGGTTAATAAACTGAAACTTGCTTTGAGAAAATATTTTCATTCTATTTTAATATTTTGTTTCGCCTGTCAGTTGCAACAAATTACAAAAGCAAGGCCCCTTTGCCTCTCCAACATGAAACAAAAGATAAGTTAAGAACTTACAATCAGTATCATTTAATTTGTCCCATGTCCTATTTAATGTAATCCTGAAATTCACTCCTTTCTTACTTTCACTCTCATGCAAAAATTATTCATTAACTCATCACAACTTAATATAATGATGCCAAGTTTCAGTTTTTTACAACGAAAAGCCAGAAATTCCATGCGACGTTTCTAGTGAACTTCATAGAATTTGACTAGAGTATTGTTAAAATAAAGTAATTTTGCAAAATCAAATCAGGCATAGTATAACTCTCCTATTACAGGGTTCTCTCATTTCGGCCCACTGAACTTAAGTGAAGAGAGTGGCAGTGTAGCGTGCCATATGTCATAACCATCAAACCAAAAGAAATTCCTTTTCACACTTTCACCTAAGATCCATTTAGTAAAGTACTTATAATTCTGCTGAAAGGTATAAACTCGCAGTTTGAGATCTTCCTTCAATTTTACATTGGGGTTAGCTAGAAGGGCAGGATGAAAATATGCTTGCTTAGATAATTCATATATTCAACCTTTGCCATGCCTGATTCATCTCATCTTCTATCTATCTATCTAGTAGTACATATTTTCAGTTTGCCCCTGGAGCTTTGTTTCTCTTGTACATCCCTTGCTTGTATGGTGTCGAATTTCCCTACAATGTAAAATAGTTGAATCGTTTGACTTTCACTTTTTCGTGTTATTTACTTTCTCTCGTATTTACCTACCACTCAAAAAGGCAGAAACTCGCATGGTGCTATCTTCTCGTGCGCTCCAACTCATAACAATCTTCCTGAACAAAGGAAACAACTCATCAAACTTACATTTCAACTTTTCGTGATAAATGTATGCACAGGGCACGGTTCACTAATTCTTCGATGGCTTTCTCATTTCATCCTATTGTTCTTTCCACCACCTTATTAACATTGATTTATACTGAAGATGAAGGAGGTATTATGCTTAATGTTAGGAGCTGACAAAGCGATTTTGAAATGGGATGTTTTTCCGGTGGTAAATTAATGCTTCATTTTTGTTACACCACAGTACTATATGACTATATGAGGCAGATATATAATATATACTGGCAGGTGTATTTACTATGAATCGTTGTTGTTGCATGTGCAGCCATGCGTAACTCAATTCTGCTGTGGAACTTGAAGGTTTCGCCAGGAGACAAGCCAACCCATGAAAACATTCGTCAATGAATTCACCACAGAGAGCGTAGAAGTCCCATTATTTGCAACTGACGAAGAGATCCAAATCGATGCATGCACGATTTGAAGAACTGCAGACGTAGTAAACTCAAGATAAGGTTTTATTATTAGGGCACGCGAAAGTAAGAGCTGAGAGATACATGCTGAAACATCCATATATATATATATATAAGAAATATTTTAATACTAGCAATCTTGGTGCTGATTTTCTGACGACCATGACCAGGATAGACAAAAGAAGAACAAATAATTTGCATCTAAATGTAGTGGTTCGGTAAGAAGCGTAAGACAATGATATTATGAGTCATGAGTATGATGATGATGATAATAATAACAAGTGAAGCGTCACATGGCAAACAATATAACAGGATATATTTATGCGTTATATTCATTCCATCTATGC
This sequence comes from Orchesella bifasciata, assembly GCA_034697805.1. Taxonomy (NCBI): domain Eukaryota; kingdom Metazoa; phylum Arthropoda; class Collembola; order Entomobryomorpha; family Orchesellidae; genus Orchesella; species Orchesella bifasciata. The sequence continues at coordinate 8,636 of JAQGAP010004105.1, forward strand.
ATGTATGTACATCTACTATCTATGTATCTATCACCCAGAAATCTTGCAATGTTACAAGCTAGGACGCTACATGGATGTTAGTCCTGGGTTGTTATTTCCTGCATATCACCTAAGAATGGAAAATGAGATTCTTGTCAATCTTTCCTCTATTCAATTTGCTTTCACTGGAAGAGACATTCTTATAAGTAAGTTTTTCAAAGTTCCGTGTTAATTTATGAGATGGAGTTTGCTAAGAAGGATTCTGTGCAGAATCCTTTCGCCTAAACCTAGACTTCACAGTCTAGGCGAATGAAAAGGGGACGACAAATATACTTCAAGATGATGAGGTAGACTAAACACTTACGTGTATAAATATGAAGGTATGCATCCAACAATTCCAACAATTTCCTTCACCTAAGGTGATGTGATGCCAAATGATAATACCATGTTCCCTTCGGGATAAGGAGATTATCATCTAGTTTGAGCTGTGAACAATCTAGTTGTTTCCTTATTACATGTTAAATACGTACATTGCACGTAGCAGATAAACCCAATTCCAAACTGGAAACCCTAGATTACATTTAACTTTAACAATGCCCATTTTGCAAAAAAAAACATGATGATTGCACTCCGACGCAATTCCTCATTCTACAGTTGTTTGACTAAAGTAGGCAAGCAAAAGCAGTTCTCATTTGCTTTGAAAGGTGAATTATGCCAATACCGTTTGTATTGCGTGCAACGAAGCATAGTTAATTTCGTACACCGAGATAAGCTTGATGGCTCTAGTTAGAATGCCCTTAAACTCACCCAGCTATCTTTTCTTTCCACTCTCACATCTCAATATAACCGAGTATTTAATATAGAGCAAGCAATAATACACGCCATGGCCTTTATGTTTGTATAGTTGATTTTATTCTTCTTGAAAGCAAAATTTCGCAAAGAGCATGGGAAATGATGCGAAGAAAATAAAAGAGCTGAATACGGAGCACGGGATTGATTGCCTTATTCATTCATCTGCTGAATGGGCTCTCGTAGAATCTCAACAAAGTGTAAGCTTGCTTACAAAAACTCCTGCATTGGATAGAACTAAGTAAGCATAAGGGTTTTGGCAGGAATATATTTAGGTAGTTTATGATCTTACCTTTTTGACACCTTTGACATTCTTCCCAGCAATCACAGCATCGGTTGTCGCGGACGATGTTGTTTGTTGATGTTTAGAGGGTGAATACACAAGTAAATTTTCTAAACGCCAGATTTCTACATCAACAGATTCTATTTGTCTGTTGAAAACTCGATTTTGAACCTCAGCTCGGAATAAAAGCTCTTTAGTGTCTTCAACAATGAATCTAAGTTCAGAAAAATGTAGATGGAAGAAAGTCGTAAGTGAAAGCTTCAAAATACTTTGCTGTTATGAATATTCTAAAAGCTTCACTGCAACTTTTTAACTACAGACTACAGAGTACTGGAGTAAAGGACGAGACACACAGGAAACGGATGTATATCAGACAATAAAATTTCGGACAAGTGTTGTATAGTCGACTTGTGTGCCGTTTTTGTGAGAGGAGCTGACTATCGGGGAAAGGTAGTAACTGGGAAAATAATGAAATAAAAACTCGTCCTCTCTAGACTTTATAAAGATGAACATTAAAACTGATATTGCTTGAGTATGTGTATAATAAGACGAACGATCATATCTAGGCAGCATAGGTAATATGAAATATGCGAACAAACGTCACTCATATTTTTCGGATTGTTAAGTGTATGTTAAGTGCGTTCCGACGTAGGCATGTGAGAATTTTCTTGTTTCTTCATTTGGCATTATTTTTTGCCATTGTAAATGGAGATGGAGAATAAACAGCTATTCACAATATTCATTTCATATCAACGTATGAGAGAGTACGCATTTGTTGGCTAGAGTTCAAACAATTTGCAAGAGCAAATTGAGTTGTACTATACTGTTCTTTTGCTCTGTTTTTATTACTATATGTCTGCATTATTCAATTTCTAACCGTAAAATTTTCATACATACTTCTCTCCATTCCGTTTTTTTCTATTTATTAATCAAGTTTCATTTTGTAAGTTTCAAGTGACCTCGTCTCAATTCCCCCCTCAAACCAGAAATAAATCTTACTTTCAACGGAAAGACACACATCTGAAACAGACAGAAACTCTCTCTCTTACAACAAGATAGATCTTTACCGCTACCGGCTATCCCATTTGAGAAACTTGTACATAAGGGAAGAAAAAAGAATTAGATTCTACTTTTCCATTAAGAGTCAAATCAAACGTGTCTGTAAAGATCATGTCAACAATTTACTCCACAAGAAAGTACATCTCAAGTACAAACAACAAAAAATGAATTTTTCTTTTGAAATGAGAACTCCGAGCTGGAAGTAAAGGTGAAAGTTAATTTACTTT
>JAQGAP010004106.1:0-11028 GCA_034697805.1 Orchesella bifasciata
TATTTACTTTACTTTTTATCTTTGTTGCCTTTCTCAAATTGCACTTTTTGCTGTAGACTGAAAATAGTACATATTTATAATGCAAAACACATATATATATAAGATTTTGATTAGATGGAGTAGTTGGATAGCACTTGAGTTTAGAAAAGTACTGCACAACGTACCTTAAATATACCGACTCAATTAACGTATTCACACAAAACCAAACTGTTAACTCAAAGTACGACTCAAGATTTACACTTTGATGAAGTTCTGCCTACCATGATGGTATTTAATAAATGCATTGACTATAAAACAGCAACGCTATGATGAAGACGATGAGGATGATGGACCTCACCCAGACCCGAATTTGGAACAAGGCATGCCATTGCCTATTCGTATGGCTGCAGCTTTCGAACAAGACTGGGCGAACATCCCTTTGGAAGATTTTGATCCATTTTATTTCCACATTCCGGTGAGAGATTTCAATTTATAATACATCAAAGTCTAAGATATTCATAAGTAAAGCAATCCATAGTAAATTTGCAATCCACTTTTGCAGACGTACGTAATTGTCACAAAGAAGAAGGACATCTTTCGCTTCAGTGCTACAGACGCCGTATATTTGCTCACCCCATTCAATCCAGTTCGGAGAGTTGCGGTGGCCGTTTTAACACATGGACTCTTTTCGCTTGTCATCATTACCACAATTTTATCCAACTGTATGGTCATGATCATGCCTACCAGTCCTGTAACTGAGTCTACTGAGTTAGTTAAACACATTAGTAATTTAGATGAAAAATAGTCTATAGAGTAATTCCCGTATCTAATCATACAAATGTATGAATACTATGACATATGAGGACGGATCATGACGTTCCTCACCTCAGCAGTAAAACCTAAACTTATTTAACTGCTGTGTTTAACCTTCAGTCAGAAGTAATCCCATAAGGATGGAATAGAGGTACGTAAGTTGATAGTTGTACTTTTTTCGTTTTGTAGAGTTGTCTTTACAGCAATTTACACGTTCGAGTCGGCTGTGAAAGTGATGGCTCGTGGATTTATTCTGGAAAAGTTTACATACCTTAGAGATGCCTGGAATTGGCTAGATTTCGTAGTAATCTCCTTAGCGTGAGTAAAGCGTACATACAATTTATAGTTTTAGTCTATTTAATTTAGATCATACTGCTTAGTGCTTTACGATATAAGTAGTTAGCAGTTTTCCTTTGAGTAGCTTTTAAAATATCAATGTTCACATGATTCGACCACTTACTTATACTCAAGCTGAACTTTACAAAGGCAAGCACATTTTATTCCTAACAATAATTATTAGTAGTTTCACATTGCCCCAGGCTTTTATGCAGTCTGCAAATGCCCACTGAATCGTTGATGTGATGTTAGTTATGTATTATCTACTAAAACTACCTTACAGCTACGTGACAATGGGGATCAATCTTGGAAATCTAGCCGCTCTCAGAACTTTTCGTGTGCTGAGAGCCTTGAAAACTGTGGCCATCGTTCCAGGTCGGTAGCTTTTTGAAAGTATTCCGCACTGAATGACAATTGGACAAGAATTACAATCTGTAATGCATGTGGTAATGAATTTTAGGTTTGAAGACCATCGTCGGTGCTGTCATTGAATCTGTGAAGAATCTGAGGGATGTGATCATTTTGACAATGTTTGCGTTATCCGTGTTTGCACTGATGGGTCTTCAAATCTATATGGGGGTCTTGACACAGAAATGTGTTAGAGACTTCCCAGAAGACGGCTCGGAAGGTAAGGAACGGGACTTCAACTGGTTTACTTGGAACTCCAATCTCACAAACTGGCATCCTTATCCCCCGCCAGAAGGGTTGTCTTCCGGTGAGTTGGATTATCCATTGTGTGGGAATTCTTCAGGAGCTGGGTAATTTGAGATTTGAGCTTAACTATACTAAATAAAATAAATGGAGTCCGTAACTAATCATGATTCTTTATGAATCTGCAGTACATGCCCGGAAAACTACACATGCTTGCAAGGTTACGGAACAAATCCAAACTACGGATATACGTCTTTCGATTCTTTTGGCTGGGCATTCTTGGCTGCCTTCCGATTGATGACCCAAGATTTCTGGGAGAGTCTTTATCAACAGGTACGACAGATATGTGTAAGAAATTTGAAAACTTATTAACCTGTAGCTAAATAACTAAATATGGCTGTGTTAGATTTTACGAGCGGCTGGACCATGGCACATGTTGTTCTTTATCGTGATCATCTTTTTGGGCTCATACTACCTTGTGAATTTGATCTTGGCCATTGTCGCAATGTCTTACGATGAATTGCAAAAGAAAGCGGAAGAGGACGATATGGCGGCGGCTGCGGAAGAAGAGGCTATGAGAGTAAGAAGGCTATCTGCCCTGCCCAGCTACCATTTTGAATTAATTTAATGAATAAATAATAAATCTTTTTATCCCTTTTTATCCTCTTTTATAATGTAATAGGCTGAAGAAGAGGCTCGAACACAACGCGCGGAAGCCCGTCTAGCAGCACAGGAAGCAGCAGCCGATGCAGCTGCGGCAGAAGCTGCTGGGGTTGCAGATCCACAGAAATCGCCTTCGCAATTCTCGAGTAGAAGTTACGAGACCTGGGCCGGTGACCAAGGTGGGGACGACCAAGTAAAAGATGTAAAATCGGAATGCAACGTATCGTACACTGGATCTCATTCTAAGTTGAGTCATGCTGGCATGCGTGGAAGAAAGGTGGATGTATGTAACATTTGGTGATGAGTCCAATAAAAATCCCCATTAAATTTTATGATCTATTTGCGTTCGTTGGCTCCAACAGGCGAGTGTTAGTTTACCCGGAAGCCCTTACAACAATCGTCGTGGCTCTCAACCTTATGGACGGGACAAACTCATGGTTCTTTCGACCTACATGGATGCACAGGAACATTTACCCTATGCTGATGATTCAACTGCTGCCACCCCAATGAGCGAGGAGAATGGTGCCATTATCTTGCCATTTTGTAACGGACTCCATCAGACTCATACGTTACCTAGCTTTGGTAATTCGCCTAGCGTTTATTAAAAAAATATGCAAAAAAAGTCAGATATGTTTTTTACTTATCATCTCCATATATATTTTTTTAGCATTAGGATCTCGTCATTCATCCTACAACTCCCACGCATCCCGACTCTCGTACACTTCCCATGACATCCTCGCAGGAGGACGTCACGGTGGGTTTGGTCAACCGGTCACAAAGGAAAGGCAACTTATTGAACGGGCAAGGAACCTTTATGGTGGTGACCCAGAAAAAGGATATAAGCAATATGATGGAGTAAGCAGTAGTCCTCTGATGAACATGATGATGATGATGACAAGTGCACGTCCGGATGATCTTAATCTACTACTACTACCACGCACGCTACTAAAATGCTCTCCCTCAGATTACTCTATTAACATTATTTGGCTCAGGTATTTTTAATTTCTCAGACAAAACAATTTTCAAAACATCAGCCTACCTGCAGCGTAAAAATCCCTTGAACATGCTGTAATGTTGGTGTTACTGTTTTTGTGTGTCAGTAATAAGTAATAATACTACTACTACTTTAAATGTTTGACTCATTGTGTGCCATTGTATATATATTACACATAACTGATTGGTGTTATTTGTCTATATTGCTGCTCTGCAATCTGCAAGTCAAGCAAAGTCATATTGCTGCCGCTCTACATGTTTGCCACTTCCTCCAGGCATTAATTGATTTGACAAGTCAAACAAAAAGGCAGATCTTCTTTCTGGAATTCCAAATCAGTTATATTCCAACACTCCCCTTTTCAAAAGATGGATATTGTATTCCAAAAAAAAATTAATATGCCTGAGGCAAAATCTAAATATCCGATTTTGATTTACATAAATTTAATTCCTTATTACAAATTTACTTGTAGCTGTTACCCCCTCATGATTTGTCACAATACTAATAGCGATTGTTACTTGCTTCTCAGGCATGAACTTGCGGTTTTACCATTTAACTAATAATTACTTGCAGAAATAAAACATTTAGAACTCTACCCTGTATTAGATCAGATTCCTAATGATTGATGATGATGAAAATCCCCTCAGGCGCATGCTATATGCTCGATGCTTTGTTGCTTCTTTAGTGTCTTGTAAATTGGGAGATAGTAATGCTTTTGTGATTGCATGCATAAATTATAATTTAGTTGTATATTCTTGTCAGTTCGTTCAGTTGTATCATGTAATCATGTAATTGAAATTAATGTGCTCATCATGTGCATGTCCTTATCTGTAAACGAGGTGATGCTAATTTGTATGGTTTTGAACAAAAGGAACATTCTGGCAGTGTCGATGATATGGGAAAAATAAAACAACCTGGAATGGAACCTGAAGGGAGATACTCAAGCCATCAACTGCATCCTGGCTCAACTGGAGTGGATCGGAAAGGTATGTACAAGCTTAGAATGACGTGAGCAGGCTCCAACCGTTTATAACCGTAAAATACATTTATTTTTGCAGATGTAATGGTACTCAACGACATTATGAAGGACCTTGAGCCTACCGGAAGACCTGAAAGTAGAGCGAGTCGTCGGACCAGTGCGGTGGTGGAAGAAGAGGGCGAACCTGTCAATATGAAGGAACTGATCAAGGCTAAACTTATCGAGGGTTGCTACCGATGCATTGGTAAACTTTTAAATTGAAAGTTTTGCTCTGAAATAAATTTAAAAAACTCAACACGCGACTATTTCATTTTCAGATATCTTCTGTCTGTGGGATTGTGGCTTTCCTTGGAGTTTCATCAAGAAAATTATTGCCTTTGTGGTGTTTGATGCATTCACGGAACTCTTCATTACTTTGGCTATTGTCGTCAATACGGTATTTATGGCACTGGATCACTACGGACTTGAAGAAAACTATATAATGGATATGACTCTGAAAACCGGAAACAAGGTTAAAATTCTGCCATTAAATATTCCATTGTACTTTAACCTATCTATTTTAAATTTATATCAAATGTACTTTTTAAAATATTTTATATAGGTGTTTACAACCATCTTTGGCGTGGAATGTGCAGCGAAACTGATGGCAATGAGTCCAAAGTTTTACTTCCAAGTTGGCTGGAACGTCTTTGATTTTATTATAGGTATGCATTTAAATGTGTGCTGCATAATAAAAATAAGCCTCATATCAAAATAAGAAATGCGCCTCATGATACATTTGTTCCTTTTGTAGGATTGATAGCCTCATATTCATACTCATAAAAGGCACAGAAGTATCATGAGGCTCATTTTTAATTTAGGCATAAGGCTGATTTCTATTTTTCCGTGGATGATTTATGATATTTGTCCCTTTTATTATAGTTGCATTGTCTCTGATTGAGGTGATTTTTGAGGACGCTAACTTACCTGGAATTAGCGCACTGAGAAGCTTCCGTTTGGTAGGTAGTACAAATTGTATACTCATATTTAAATCTATGAAACTATGTAAAATCAAGTCACATTTGTTGTTTTTTAACCTCACAGCTCCGAGTTTTCAAATTAGCAAAATCATGGCCAACACTGAATCTTCTAATTAGTATCATGGGTAAAACTATGGGTGCTTTGGGTAACCTGGTGTTCGTCTTGGTCATCATCATCTTTATTTTTGCCGTAATGGGAATGCAGTTGTTTGCAAAGAATTACTTTGGTGAGTGTCATGTGTCATTATGTGTCACAATGCTGCATTCACAAACATGTTCTTTGTTATTTCATTGTTATATATTTTCATGTAGACAAGACGCATTTATTTCCTGGAGCTGAGTTGCCTCGATGGAACTTTGTAAGTAGCTGCTTTACAAGCAATCTTTGTATTCCTTATCTTTATGTATTATTGGAGGTACTAATTATTAATTGCTCTTGACCAGACGGACTTTGGGCACAGCTTTATGATCATATTCCGGGTGTTATGCGGGGAATGGATCGAGTCCATGTGGGACTGTATGCTTGTAACTGGTGGAGCCTGTGTCCCCTTTTTCCTTGCAACGGTCGTGATTGGAAATTTGGTTGTACTGAATCTCTTCTTAGCCTTGTTGCTCAGCAGTTTCGGTGCATCCAATCTGAGCTCTGCTCCCGACAACGAAACCAACAAGATAGCTGAAGCGTTTGCCCGAATAGGAAGATTTATCCGTTGGGTGAAAGCAGGAATAAGGGCATTTTTTCGTGCGATTGGAGATTTCTTTGTTCGAGCAAAGAATCAAATCGTTCCAAGGTCCAATCAAGCTCAGCAAGCTGAAGCAGAGGCTGCTGCAGCTGCTGCCGCTGCGCTAGAAAACAGCGCAGCAAATGCACCTCGGAAAAGACCACGATTGGCTGATACAGCAAGACTAGTTATGAACAGTAAAAAATTGATGAATAATCTTCAGCAAATGAAAGAGCATGAACCGGATGCCACCACAAAGGATGAAGAAACACTGTCAATGAAATCGTATGGGTCACATACACATTACCCCAAGCAAAAGCGAGTACCTAATGAGGACGGTAGTGACTATGACGAAGATGAGAAACGGGACATGTCCAAGGAAGATTTGGAATGGATTGAGGATGAAGAAGGGGAGGAGACTGGTGAAGGCGAACAGGCTGTACAAGTGCCGAAAGGCGAGGAAGAAGAGTATCCAGCGGATTGTATGCCACCACGTTTTTACGAAAGATTTCCAGTGTTTGCCGTCGATGACACTCCCTTCGGTGTAGCCTGGTCTAATGTTCGTCTCAAAACGTTCCGATTGATTGAAAACAAATACTTTGAAACGGCCGTAATTATCATGATCTTGCTGTCCTCCTTGGCGTTGGCTTTGGAAGATGTCCATCTACCCCAAAATCCCATTTTAACGGATATACTCTTCTACATGGATCGAATTTTTACTGTTATCTTCTTTTTCGAGATGTTGATCAAATGGCTTGCATTAGGATTTGTGGCGTATTTCACCAACGCCTGGTGTTGGTTGGATTTCGTTATTGTGATGGTGTCACTCATCAACTTTGTAGCTGCCCTTTGCGGAGCTGGGAGTGTGCAAGCTTTCAAAACCATGAGAACCCTAAGAGCTCTCCGACCTCTGAGAGCCATGTCTAGAATGCAGGGCATGAGAATTGTGGTGAACGCCTTGGTCCAAGCTATTCCCAGTATCTTCAATGTGTTGTTGGTGTGTCTAATCTTCTGGCTAATCTTTGCGATTATGGGTGTCCAACTGTTTAACGGAAAGTTTCATAAGGTAAATTGAATTAACGTAAAGTAATTAAGTTTAGAATCTAATAATTTGCTATATAATACTTCATATATATTTGTAGTGCATTGACCCTGAGGACGGAAGTCGCCCCGATTTCAGAATTATTCGGAACAAAGTGGAATGTCTGGCAAATAACTTCACATGGGAAAACTCGGTCATGAACTTTGATCATGTGGGCAAAGCATACCTTTGCCTGTTTCAAGTTGCGACATTTAAAGGATGGATCGGTATAATGAACGACGCCATTGATTCGAGAGAGATTGATGACCAGCCTCATCGCGAAACGAGTTTTGCGATGTATGTCTATTTCGTGATTTTCATAATTTTCGGCTCATTCTTCACTCTGAACCTATTTATCGGTGTGATCATTGACAACTTCAATGAGCAAAAGAAAAAGTCTGGTGGATCGATGGAAATGTTCATGACAGAAGATCAGAAGAAGTATTATGCGGCCATGAAAAAGATGGGCAACAAAAAGCCTATAAAAGCAATCCCAAAACCAAGGGTAAGTAGATAGTAGTAGGCAAGCAGGTTGAGTTACAAATTGTAAGTTGAATATCTAAATGTGTTTAAATTTTCGAATTACAGTGGAAGGCGCAAGCTATACTCTTTGATGTCGTTACAAACCAAAAGTTTGACATGATCATTATGTTGTTTATCGGACTAAATATGTTAACAATGACTATGGATCACTACCAAATGTCACAGGTTAACAAATTTTTATTCATTAGACAAAAATGTTTATTGAACCTCTGGTTAATCTTAATGGATTGTATTTGTTCATTTTTCAGGCGTGGGAAGACTTTTTGAGCGTGGTCAATTCTATATTCGTTTCAATTTTCACATGCGAATGTTTTTTGAAAATGTTCTCACTCCGGCATCATTACTTTACCGAACCTTGGAATTTGTTTGATTTGGTTGTCGTATTTCTGTCAATAGCTGGCATGCTTCTTAGTGACTTGATTGAAAAGTACTTTGTGTCACCTACTCTACTTCGAGTCGTGAGAGTGGCCAAAGTCGGTCGAGTCTTGCGTCTTGTAAAAGGAGCTAAAGGAATCCGAACACTGCTATTTGCGTTGGCCATGTCCCTTCCAGCTTTGTTCAATATTTGTTTGCTGCTCTTCTTGGTGATGTTTATATTTTCCATTTTCGGCATGTCCTTCTTCATGAATGTAAAACTGAGAGGTGGTCTGGACGATGTATATAATTTCCAAACATTTGGACAATCCATCATTTTACTTTTCCAAATGAGCACCTCAGCAGGTAACTTCGGCCATTCTATTGTATTTCTTACAATAGAGGAATACTTCTAGCCATTGTTATGCAATGGAGTTGTACTTAAGTTAAAACTATTTTATTTGATAGGCTGGGACGGAGTGCTTGATGGAATCATAAATGAGGACGAATGCGATGACCCTGAGCCAGAATTTGGGAAAGCGGGAGACTGTGGAAATACCACAGTGGGAATAGCCTTTTTACTTGCCTATCTAGTTATCAGTTTCCTTATCGTTATTAACATGTACATTGCCGTCATTCTGGAGAATTATTCTCAAGCTACGGAAGAAGTCCAAGAGGGCTTGACAGATGATGATTATGACATGTACTATGAGATTTGGGCACAGTTTGATCCAGATGGTACCCAGTATGTGAGATACGATCAATTGTCTGACTTTCTGGATGTTCTAGAGCCACCTTTGCAAATTCATAAACCTAATAAATACAAAATTATATCAATGGACATTCCTATCTGCAAAGGTAAGAAAAACGGGAGCCTATATATAATATGGAAGTATGAACATTCTCCCTATATGCTCCTGAGCTGTTCTAATACACCTTTCTTAATTGGATTTTGTACAGGTGATATGATGTATTGTGTGGATATATTGGATGCCCTCACAAAAGACTTCTTCGCTCGTAAGGGTAATGCAATTGAGGAAGCCGTAGAAATCAATGAAGTCCAAGTGGCTTTGGATCGTCCAGGCTATGAACCTGTAAGCTCAACCCTTTGGCGTCAACGTGAGGAGTACTGTGCACGACTCATCCAGAATGCTTGGAGAAAGCACAAAAATCAACAAGCTGGTGGAGGCGAGCCCTCAGAAGAACAAGACGGTGGTAGCAAGAAGGAAGACGACACTGATGAAAATCTGACTTCCTCTGTCGTCGTCGATGAGGAGGGTGGCCACAAAGTTGTCATCCAGAACTCTCACAGCAAATCTCCATCTATTGCTTCACACATCACTGATGTCTAAGCTCGCTTTCCTTGTGAACAACAATGTCAATGTTTTTATAGTCAATATAAATTCACAAATCAATCCAAGTCTACATTATTATATACTATAACAATATTACTGCTACAACTACAAATACATACGCCATCAAGGTTCGCATCTACTACGCTATAGAAAACTACACTACTCATCTACTCTACATAATAATAATACATCTTGCAGCAGTCAAACATATTAACATACAAATAATAATAAGCGACTATTATTTCACTTACAATACGACATAAATTAATGAATGTAATCTTTATTATTATTCTTACTCTAACATATATAAGTCACAAATTTTAGTTTCACTTCATTTTTTATTAATGTATTGTGAAGATTTTTTGTTATACCAAAGTGATGGAGCTGTTTGAAATCTAAACATAAAGTACCTCGTGTTACCAATAACGCACAGAACAGTCCACTATACCTTACATTTTAGAATTAATAATGCTAAATAAATACAGACTAGATCATGCTGGTTCGTCATGAGTTATATACCGGATATGCGCCTTTTCATTGTACTCTAACGAACAATGAAAGGAAAAACAATCTTCTGTAGCCGAAAGTTGACTTGGTTTTAATGAATTGGATACACCCTGATTCTGATTACAACGACAATTACCTGGTTTACTATTATATAGCTCAATTCTATTCAATCAATAATTACATTGTCCAAATAAAATAGTAATCAAATGGTTTGAAGAAATGCCTATTGGGACAGTTTTGTTTGCTAACGAAATTTCGCAATACAATAAAATTACTTCTATATTATTATGCCCAACAATGCACCTCTAATTTTTTGATATTTTCAGACTCAGCAGAGAAGAAGGGAACGAAAACAGTTTTGTCAATACGTAAACCATTGTGTGTACATGTCTCCTAAATTATATCCGTAATTAAGATTTTTGTAGATCAATTTAGTTGAGTAAGCAGAAAATAAAGTTTTATTAAGTGCAATACAACAAACAAAGGTGTACGCTTCGGGTGGCATCATATAACTATTTTCTTGGCTACCTAATTCATGCGTCATATGCATGTGAAGCCATCAACTTTCTTAGAAAACAATACCGAACTGTAACATCTTGCTGAGATTTTGAAAAATTGTAACCAGTCAAGCCTATTGTCCGTGGTTGGCCAAAGTTATTGGTGGTGTTTTGGGGTTTGCTAATATATTATCATGTTTATCAAAGTAATCGTGCATAACTGAAGGTATAAGTATATCATGGAAAGCAAAATTATATGTAATGTAACATGCATTATGCGTGGGCTCAATAATAATTTGGCGATTCTTGTGTACGGTACCTGGTACGAGATCATAAATGATGCGTACTTTAATCATTATACTATTTTGTCTGACAAAAATGGATTAAATCACGCCACGGCCACACGTATGCACGCTCCTTTCCTATTATTTCTTTTGCTTTTCTTTCTAGCTGGAAACATGGAACCATAAAATAACATTCATAATATACATTACTATATTGCTTCCAAATATTTTATCTTGATAAACCGCTTGTCAAAACA
>JAQGAP010004107.1:0-11026 GCA_034697805.1 Orchesella bifasciata
CATTTTGCGATAGTCGGGCCCTGTTTAAAACTTTTGGTGGGGTGGAATTTTCTAAGTTCCAATTGTTATTCTGCTGAAAACTGTCGTGATTGGACCGTGACTGCTAAAGTCTATAAAAATTGGTTGTCCCGATATGGTAAGATAATTCAAAGTATTTTGAAATTGTTTTTGTGAACGTAGGTTCTATGGATTGATAGTGTGAGTAAGACTCCATGACTCACCTCAAAAAAGGTAGAGGTTGGTGAATTCCGTTCTTACAATTTTCTGTAAATTAAGTACCCTACCTTAGACTGCTCTACCATCCATGTACATACATACGATGAACCTTTTTGACACAGCTTGTTAACGATTTTTAAAGTGGCCAGTTTCATCGTATATGTACGTGGGCGGTGGCCCAAGGTGGGTGTCTAATTAATAGAAGATTGTATGACCAGAATTCCATAACTACTGGGGCAAGGGATTACGGGGTTCTCGACTTTTTTGGCTGATGCCGTCTGCTAAGACTTACTCACGCCCCCTAAACCATTAGAACCTACACGAATTAACATAATTGCAACGGATTTGGAATTGTCTTTCTATTTCAGGACAACCAAATTTTCGACATTTTAGCTATCACGGTCCCATAACAATTTCTCAGCAGAATCGCATTTGGGTTGTTATGTATTTCTGTAACAAGTACAGCTAGCACCAATCAAAGTTTTAAGCGTTCACCCCCACCATCACTAAATGTAGTATTATCATTTAATTACAGGACAGACCTTACATTGATACAGTAAGTTTAAAAATTATTTCATTTAACGAAATGACCACGCCACTTTGTTGGTGCCCACACCAAAAAAGAGTTTAGCAGGAGCAATGGCCGATATGATTCCAGCAGTTATTAGGAGACTGAATGCCACTGTTATTTGACCCCATTCTTCTCCATTCAGCAGCCCATCAAAGTAAAAAGGGTAGGCGTATTGAATGAAGAAACCCTTACACACGAAAAAAATCGAATAGAATGGCACCTGGAATACCAAAATACGTAGAAAATTTAACCTTTATACAACAATCATAGTTTAAAAAACTAGTAATCACTCACCACGCCAACAAAATACATAAGCAGGCATGTTGCCATGCAATCGTCGCCACCGCCGCCGCCACCAATTCCGCTTGTCATGTCAGTCAGTTCCGATAGTAATAGGTTCCTTTTTTATTAACTGTTAGGGAAACAATGCGTGGCAAAGCAAGAAGTTTAATTAAAAGCGTTGTATCTTAAGTATAAAAGTATTTAATTTAACGGAAATAAAGAAACTCGAGGAAGAAACTGGGAGGCCATTCCCATTGGCAGCAAATTATCCCACTGCTTAAAGCAAGCAATAGAAATATAGTCACCGTCTCAAGATTATGGTCGTTAATTTTTATGCACTGGCGCAGCTATAGACATAAAATTAAATTAATCATCCATAAAATGCACGTTAATGTATGCTATAAAGCTGGACGAGTCCAAAAGTACTTTTTTGGAGCTGAAGAAATTGCATTATAAACGCTAACAAAATCATATTCAATTAAACAACCAGGCATATTCACTCCATCACGCTATGCAATTAACTTCCTTTATCGTGAACCCCCGATAATAATTATTTGGTGGTTGTACGTAATGCACAGGTAGGAATAAGTGGATTGGCGATACAGTACATATAGTCCGCTGTAAAGAAAGGAAGCAAATTTCAATGTATGAGTGTATTAAGTATATGGAGCAGAAGTGTAAGTGTACGGAAGTGAACTAACAAATGAATGGCAAGACGTCAACAGGTTATATTTTATAACCTAATCAAGATTATTCTCTATACACTCGTGAAGAACCCTATAATTTTTCAATTAAAAACATACTTTATATGCTTTGAAGCTCAATAGCACAATGCTCGCTTTTTGGTTTTGCCATTTAGGTACGACAAGCATTCTATTTTCTTTTAGATGTAATAATCTTTGAACAACATGGTACGGTAACCATTATGTCAGATGGATATTAAGTCAATAGAAGTCCCAGGCGACCTTCTAAACTGTTTTACATCTACTAAAAATCATTTCACGCAGTTCAAATAGCCTCAAAAAATAAAAGTTATCTAGAAATTAT
Organism: Orchesella bifasciata; assembly: GCA_034697805.1. Lineage (NCBI taxonomy): Eukaryota > Metazoa > Arthropoda > Collembola > Entomobryomorpha > Orchesellidae > Orchesella > Orchesella bifasciata. The sequence continues at coordinate 2,117 of JAQGAP010004107.1, forward strand.
CACAATCAAATTCCACACACTTAAGCAACTGCAACACCAAACTTTATTGCATGTAGTAAAAAAGCTTTAATACAAGGCATTATTCAACTCCAGATAAGAGGTTCAATCGAGATGCAGCTGAATATATGAATGTTCTCATAAATAATTTTTAATGCCAAACTGATGGAATATATCTCATATAGAATAAGATTTGGGCTTCCGGTTCATTTATACTGCTTAAGAAAGAAGTACTTGCCTCACCTTGTATCACAAGGAAATAATTTGTAGTTAAGTCTTAACTGTTGAATTTATGTGCTAAGTACGTGGGAACCTCTTTCAATAGTTTGACACTCTAGCCACGTGAATCTCACATGCGTAATGTTACTTTACTGCAATTAGTTTCTTCTTCCTTTGCATACATGTTAAAGTATTTTATGAACCAAAATCAACAGTCGGGTGTTCCTGGTGAAAAATCCATAAATAAGTGGGACTGGAACAATAATTGAGAGAGAAATCCGAGCATAATGAAGAGATAAACGGGTACTGTCGCATGAATCCAATCTTTCCCATTTAACATTTTTCCAAAGTAGAAAGAATAGGCGATTAGAATTTGGATACCACTAAACATGACATAAATCCCAAGCATTGGTGGCTATGAAAAACCAAAATACGCCGTGAGTTTCATTTTTGTTGCAAAACTACTATTAAAAACGTCAATCAATTACTTATCGCACTAAAAATTGAGCGTTTTAAAAATTCTACCAACATTTTCACAGCCGAACATGATAGTTGGACTTCTTTAGTAACAAAATTTGTCAGTAAAACCAAGAGGTATAGAGTACGAAATTTTAACTAAAATATTGATGTTTTTGTGTATTATTCTTACGTCCTTTTAGTTTTTAATTATTGTAAATCAGAGAAACTCAAGGAAATGAACTGAGAACTCTAGCAAGAAAAAAATCCACACAAGATATTGACTCATGCATGAGACTTGGTATAATGCTAAAACGAAGCAATATCAGATCCCTCGCAGTCAGAAGACCATGGAAAATGTATTTTTTTAACATGCATTGACACAGCCATAGCTTTACATGCCTGAAAGAAGGGCGAGTCCAATGACAGAATGTGGTAGATGAAGAAACTGCAATAAGTATACATATTTATACGCTACAGAAATTAAATTCATAAAGCAACAAGTAGCATTTATCTCATCACTCTACACGCTACATAATAAAGCATATTATGCTTTATTGTGAAGGTGTGTAAGTGAATAAGTGGTGTGTGACATTCGAATATAATATTAGCTAACACAATAGGAATGGGTAGGTGAATGATGAAGTAGACTATGGTCCGCGTGAAAGCAGAGAAGGAAAGTTGAAATTATAATGCAAGGAAGAAAAGGAAATGCATACTGCTTTCCATAAATTTCTGAACGTCGGGATAGTAGTCGCTTTCGTATTTGCAGAGTTTGGTAATATATACATGGTTGTCCTGCTATACTTCATTAAGCGAGTATCATACTCCGAGTTTGTTAATACAAAGCCTCTACGTGTTTAGAGAATAAATCTGCTTCATTTTGCAGTTGGTACAATCTTGAATGTAGAATGCTTGCCTTCTCTGTACTACAAAAGGCAAGGAAGTGAGTAAGATGGTATGTTACATCAACCAAAATCAAATTTGTTAAAGAATGTTATGTACAAAAAGTTTGTTGCAGTCATTGACAGCGTGATGGTTTTTTCCCTATCCAAAGTTGAAGCTCAAAGATCAGTGAACAAGTAGAAATTATACTTACACACATGTTGTTGTTTGAGTGTTTTTGTTTTATTTATAAATAATATAAAATATAAGTTCAAGTTCAATAGTTCTTGTCACCTATTCATGCTTAGTTGCCTATAAATACCAATCTACATCGTTCCGGAATTTCTTTTACTGGACGATTCTGCTTTTATATATTCTACCTTTTACAACATCCACCCACTAAACATGTCTCAGTACTCATAAATCTTATTTTACTATTATTAATTTTTTGCTTGAAATCATTAGTACAATATTCGAAAATTTATTGCTAATGATTCATTTCGTTTGTATTTTCTACTTTTCTATACCAGGATTATCAGCAACAGCTTGGCCACTTGAAGATTTTTCATTATCGTCAGCTAAATCTTTAAACCACAAGAAGAAACACGCAATAAATATACCCGGTAGTTCAAAATATGACAATAGAATTGCCCAATGTCCAAAATCATCGAAGGAGTAACGGCGGTCAAATTCACTGAAGCAACCCCATAAAAATAATAGTGATTGTTACAAAATTGTTGTAATTAAGTACAGCAATTTCCCTTCTGGTTCAAGCATCGCACCTTTGTATGAATAATTTTGGAAGTAAAATTGAATTCCTTGACATTGTCCTTTGTAATATTTTCGGTGCAGATCCGAGCACTTTCAAAATGATTCAGGCAACATGAATTAGGAATAAAGCCAACAGTTGGAGCCCCTGTTGCATCAGCCCAATCAAAAGGACCACTAATGCCACAGCAATTTAACTATATCAAAGAAAATTACATTTAAAAAGTGAGATTGAAAATGGAAACAATTTCATTTTAGGTTCAACTCACGTTAGTTTGAAAGTTATCCCAAAATTGGACAGAAATGTTACGAAATGGTTCTAGTTGACTTTGGTTGTAGTATGTTTCCATAGAACTGCGCATGGTGTTGGAAACTGATCCATTTATTTGGTGTTCATTTAGGCTAACCCTAGCAGTTCTCATCAATGCCGCAACCGTTGCCATTGAGGCTATATACTAATCATTTAGGAATAAAAAAATGTACATATACAATCAATTACAGATCTAAGATCTGTCCCGTAATTTTTAAAAATCGTTTGCGATACTCAGTCCCTATATGGGGGTGGGCATTTAAAATCTTAGTGTGGTGGGGTTTTCAATATTCTAAATAGGATTCTGCTGAAAAATGTCGTGATGGGACCATGATAACTAAAATTTATAAAAATTTATTGTCCCGATATAGTAAGATTACTCTTATTCTTTTGTTAATATTTTTGTTTCCGTAGGTTCTAATGGATTCAGTTGGCGTAGGCAGGGTGCATCTACTCAAAAAAAGTCGAGGTGATCAAATTTTGTTCGTAAAATTTTCTGTACATTAAGCACCCACATTAGACCGCTCTACCATCCATGTACATAAAGACGATGAACCTCTTTTCCGCAGCTTGTTAACGATTTTTAAACTATCCAGTTTCATCGCATTTATGCACATGGGTAGATGTCCAACTCACAGAAAATTGTATGACCAGGTATTCCATAACCCTCAGAGCAGGGAGTTTGGTGCATCCTTAACCTTTTTTTGTCTGTGACCAATGGCCCACTCACGCCATCTAAAACTGTATAGAACCTACACAAATTAGCATAATTGCAACACATTTGCTCATGCTATGATATCATGGTCTCATCACGACATTTCTCAACAGAAATCTATTTGTGATATTCCACAAGCACAGCTTCCACCCACAAACGGTTTAAGAGTTTACCCCACCATCACTAAATGTAATGTTATCATTTAATTACAGAATACACCTTACAATGGTGTGGCAAGTTTTCAAAATTATTTTAGATACCGAAATGACCACGCGTCTGTTGTTGGTGCCCACACCAAAAAAGAGTAAGGCTGCAGCAATGGTCGAAACGATTCCAGCAAATATAAAGAGACTCACGGACACTGTTGTATGACTCAAATCTTCTTCATTAAGCACCCCACCAAAGTAAAAATTGTAAGCGTATTTAATGGTGAAACCACTAATTGCGAATCTTAGCGAAAACATTGGTACCTGGAAAACCAAAATACGTAGGAAATTGAACCAGTTACAAAAAACATACTTTAAAAATTGGTTTTCACTCACCAAAGCGAAAATAAATGCATAAAGAAATTCTGGAATCATTTTCAATCCGAAAATAATAAGTTGTTTTTTTCTATTAAACGTTAGGTAAACAAAGCAAGAAGTTTAACTAAAAGCTTTATATCTTCAAGTACTCTTTTAACGGAAATAAAGGAACTCAAGGCAAAAACTGGGAAACCATTCCCATTGGCAGCAGATTATCCCAATACAAATTGCCAGAGATCAGATAGCAGATCAGTAGCAGTCACAAGGCAATGCTCATTAAGTTTTATGTATTGGCACAGCTATCGACATATAATAAAATTAATCATTCATAAAATTACTATTAATGTATGCAATAAAGCTACACGAGTCCAATAGTACTTTTTGGTGATAAAGAAGCTGCATTATAAGTGCTAACGAAATCCTATTGAATTAAACAACTATGCAATTAACTTCCTTCCTAACTAACTTCCAAATTCTAATGTTGGGATATATTAAATACATGGAGCTTTATGCAGATGTACGATATTGAATTAACAAATGAATGTATGGCAAAACGTGAACATGTTATATTGATATATGTATGCTTTTGTAGCTCAATACGCGGAGACTTGCTTTTCGTCTTTGCCAGTTAGGTAAGCCAAGCATTCTTTGGATGCAATAATCTCTGAATTCATGATTCAGTTTTTTGTCAATGGAAAACAGACAAACCTAAGTCTGAAAAGTAGACTTTCTAAACTGTTTTTCGGAGTTTTTCAATACTATAATACGTTGTACGTATTCGTATTGTTTGTTCAATTTATTTGAAAATGTAAAGGTAAACTAATATTTAGGAGCAGCTTAAATAACTTATTTATACTAGAATATTGGAACATACTTATATCCTTATACGCACAAAAGAATATTTATATCATATTTTACCCTAAATAACAAATATATAAATGAGGAAGTTATTACCTATTCTATTTGTAATTAAAATTACACGCTTGGAAGCGTGGTTTTAGGACTTCATACCACTTAACTAAACTCTACTAAACTTAAATTGAGAAGTAAAGATGTACTTTTGACCTTTAGACAATTTTATTACGTAATTTTTGACTTGGGAATGATAAATGAAATCTATAAACTAGCTATTCATTTGATACATCACAACCCAAGTGTGTCATTTGTGCGTGTCCTTTGACCTTTAGGTTTAGCTTATCAGTTGACCTTGTTCCCGTGACCCCAGATAACCCATCTTCAAACTCAGTCTCCGCCTTGACCTTGGGAAATCAGAATTTCAAAAAGTCAACCGGTTCGAAAATTATCGTGCCCACAGACAGACAGACGACGACAGACGACGCGATACAGAGTGATACAAACCAAAGCGACCAACATATACCTTGCAGAAGTGTGACGATTTTACAGTCACTGCTTTCTATCCCCTTTACTTTCTCCGTCACGAACTTTCTTTACTCTTTTAAGAACATTGACTTAACATAAACAAGAGTATGCAGCTCGTGTCATCATTTTTTCAGCTCAAAGTGGATGTCCATAAGTTCATGATGTTTAGAAGGAGATGAGAATTGAGTTTTTATGTAAAGTATTTTTGTTCCTTTTGCTTCAAGAAAAGTCTTTGACCTGTTCTCCATTTTACTGTTTGTTCTACTTGTTAATATTTCCATTCTAATGATTTGTTTGAGATATTTAATATTATAATAATCCTATTGAGAGATGATCTGTTTTCCTAATCCCTAATTTGTATATTTGTCTTTCCAGGAGAAGAATGAATCAATGCTATTTCGTAAGTTATGAATGTTCATGTTCACAATGCTACGCTTCGTTTTAGCTGTAATTTCTGGGCCTATATAAAGGGCAGAAACCCACGATTTCATTACCTTGTTACTCTGCTGGATTCAGTAAAGATCGTTACTATTTTCATTTCTCTTATAACTTGGTCTCACTATACCCCAATTCATTTATCATTCAGAATCTTAACTTTTCTCATAAGTTTTTATCAAACAGAATACTGCCCGAAGAATGCACAAGGCATTGGGAGTATCTCTTACTTTTACACACTTTGCTTTTTTACCTTCATGCACAAGGCAGGAGGAGCCGTTCATATCGTTTAAAAGTCTAGAAATCATTTCATCATTTCGCATTCTTGCAGTTTTTACCAATCATCATAAGCAACATTTTTTACCATTACATTTTATAATCCTGACTATCGAAGAAAGCTTCGGCTACCATTTACTCGCGTACAGTGGAAAACAATTTTTGTATACATTTGAAAATTGTCTTATTTATAATCTAACTAATAAAACTACGTGGGAAACAAATTTTTTGAACGGAGATAACGGAGAAAATTTGATAGACACGTTTCGATAAGATTCTAGTACATTGGGGTTGTAATATTTTCCCATAGTAGTACGCATGGCGTAAACAACAGGTCTGATAATGTCGAATTCACTTAGGAAAATCAGTGTGATAATCTCAAGCACCACAATTAGTACCATTACAGGTATGTACTAAAATTAAAACAGTTTTAAAAAATTACAACTTACAATAGTCTAAATAATAAGAGCCGCGTTTAAGTAAATAAGGTTTAAAAACTACATACCAAAATCAGAACTCGATCGTTTTTGGTGAACAGAGAAAGCGCATGAATAATGGCCGGGAGGAAACCAACAATTATAAAAACATCAATTGGCACTATCGAATCAGTTCCCTCTACTTTATCTAAAATTTGTCTAAAGTGGGAAGTGTGGGTGTAGTGAATATTGAACCCAACCTCCAAGACAGCAATCGCAACCACTGGTTCCTTAGAAATCAAAATACGTTTAGAATTTGGCAGTCTACAATAAAATCGCAAAAATAGCTTTCATATACCGAAACATGGATGTCGTTGGTGAGTATCCCAACAACAAGTACGGCTGGAACTATGACGTAGAGTATTGCCACAACTATGAGGTAATAAATTGGCACTTTTGTCCATTCTTCCCGATTCAGTACTCCACCAAGGTAGACAAAGTCGGCGTATTGAATATTGAACCCAACGTACAACAGAGCAATCACCAGCAGTGATGGATTTAAAAATATATTTAAATAACGCGAGATACCCCTGCCTATGTTAAAAGGGGGCTTTATACATTATAAGGACCTCTGTCTATATGGACCAAATTTTTTACTTCCCTTGGGAGGTCCGTATAGGCAAGCTTGACTACATCAAGATCAAGACGTCAACAGTTGGATAACAGGAGCAGTCCAAGTTGGGAAACTGGAGTGGATCAGAATGCAATCTTAGTTAACAAAAAGTAAGAAGTATATCAGTATACTTTGCATGTAAACTTATTTTTCTTCCCATATCGGCCGTGGTTGTAGGAATAGATTACGTATTACACAACACACTTCTTTTCATTCAGATTTGTAGCAAAGAGTAGGCAAGAAAGCGATGTATTTGGAAAACGAAATGCATATTGTAACGTTCAGGACGTCAGGGCAGGACTCGATTTTCCTAAAATTAAACAACAATTTTAATTCAATAATGCTTAAGTAATGTAGTCATGGCATCATTAAACACAATGCAAACAAATTTACTTCGCTCAATAACACAAGATTATCTATTACTAGAAATGGCTAAAAACGTGGATATGAAGGCAAAACATTTATGTAAATATTATATGCCTTATAACAATAATATATCTGGATACACCAAAAATGGCAAGAACGAATGCCTTTGAAATACGAAATACTGAATTTAGTTGTTAAGCGATTAACTAGTTTTTTAAGGGAAATCAATCCTTTCCAAAAAAACACAGTTAATCGTATACCACTAAAAAATAGCAGCACACTAATTCTGGATAATGTTTCATCTCTATTAATATTTAAACCGAGTCGGTCTCGTTTTACTATTATGTCTCTTCAATTCTTAAATCAGTGTGAAACAGATGACTGGTCACAAAACGGCCTCACTCAATCAAAAAGTTGACTCACTCGCTGTGTGACTCAGGAAAAAATGGGGCTGCTAGAAAATCACAAGACCAAGAAAAACGTTTTTGTCCACACATGTTCCATTTGTTAAAAGCAGGCATAAATGCTGGAGAGCTTGAGGGTATTTCGCTAATGCATTGAATGATATAGAGTTCGTTGGTGGATGCTGCAGCAGCTTATATAAGTATACTTAAAAAAAAGAATAGAAGGAAACTCCAACAAGTACAATGCATATTGTGTATGAAAATTGACGATATTCTGTCAAGACTCAAGAGTGAGTACGGTATACTTCGGGAGAGCGCCAGGTCATCCTTTATATTATTCTCAGTTTGGCAAGCAAAACATGGAATGTACCACTATTTATTTGTGTGAACTTCAATGTCAAGCTGTTTTATGTTTTAAAGAGTGTATCTGCTCAAATACTATGCAATGTTTTTGTAACATTTCATTTTCCTCAACTCTCCTTTCAAAAGCTCGTTTGTCAGTATATTTTTAGAGACATTTCACCGTCAGTACTAACAATATAAGGTGAGACGAGTGGATTTGACTGTCGCTGAGTATAAATATGTTAACTTAAATACGAAAATTGCCGACGTTATATTATTCCATCGTAAAAAAGTTTTCAATTCATGCAACTAAGTGAACATCTAGCATCTTGCTCTCTTTCCAAAGGCTATTTGTCATACCAACTTTATGCACAAGCACGTTACACAGCCAACATTAAAAATATTGTGTGTGACGAAGATATTTGACTAACGATACATGTAGAATGAAACCTAAAAGGGCATACCTTAAAATCAATTCTTTCACATATAAAATAGCGTACCCAAAACGATAAAAAATTCAGTTTTCTTCTACGAGGTTGGTATTTCATTTTAGCAGAGGACTCGTCAAAATTAGGACAACGGATGAATATGAATGTCATCAGTAGTAAAAGTACCTGTGCACTTTTTTCGTCTGTAAGGATATGCCGTTTTTATATCAGCCACTATATATATGGGTGGTTATACACTACACCTTCACGTCACGTCATAAAATCAGAAAGAATGGGCTGGGGTGGTTGCTATATT
>JAQGAP010004108.1:0-11024 GCA_034697805.1 Orchesella bifasciata
TGCTCTGTATAATTTTCCACATGTCATTATCGTCCCATGCGGCTAAATTATGAAGGACAATTTGAACAAAAATTGAGTAGTGAATGAATCGATTTTTTCCAACTGTCTTACAACTTTTGGTCACTACGATGGTCATTGTGTTTACCGTATAGGTGCAGTGTAAACAGATATTCATTGCGAGTTGCTATTCTTTTCTGCATAAAATCATCTGGAACGGGACACGAAAAGCTGTCAAAATTGTGAGTTGTTGGATGGAGTTCAATTTTTGTTTTGGAAATTGAGTTTTTTCTTCTTAGTCAGTTTCTGGTTTCTTGGACAGTGTTGTATTCAGCGTGGGATGGTTAATAATAGTTACAATTAGTGATCAATCAGTCTTCAATCAGTTACGGTTGGTACGTCTTGAAAAATTTGTGGTTTATTTATAGGAAAAGTATTCCATTTATTCAATTTAATGTCACATTATTTTTTATCACATGTTTTTTGGTCATAACTTCATTCACAATAGGTCGTAAATTCAAGTCAGACGGTTGCGGAATCCCAGCTGCTATTGCAATTATAATTTTAATAGTCCAATGCAATCTTGTGTCAAGTGTAAATTGTGTTAAGAGCATCCTTCATATTTCAGTGTTTTTGATTGGTTTAGTGTATTGTATAGGTGAATATATTATTAACCATTAAGATTTGATCTAGTATAAGCTTTTAGCATTCCACATTAGTCGAGAAAAATCATTTAAATAATTCGTTTGGTAATAATTGTATTGCGCTTCGATCGATATGTTATTTGCGTGAGACACTGGAGTTGCATGATGGGGATTTCTTGGTAGTGATTATGAAGTATTGAAATGTCATTAGTAATCTTGTTTGTTTGTCTGTCTTTTGCAGAAACTTTCCACAATCAACTTGTAACAACAAGACTTCCAAGTCTTCGACAACCTATTTTTGTGTGTAGTAGTACTAGTGAACTTAATCACTATTCAAGATGGGCCAGAAATTCCAATACGATGAGAGTGGAAACACTTTCCTATATTTTGTAATGGCCTTCCTAGCATTAATTCTAATTCCATGCTCGTATTATTTTTGGCCAAATCCTGATAAACCTAGTAAGTGCATTTTAATTCCCCTACATGCTTTAGTTAGTTGTCGAATGTGTATTTAGTAATGATTTTTTGTTCAACTTTTCAGAAGAGAAACGCTCTGGAGTTCAGTGTAATTGTGATGCTTGTATAGTTAAAGAAGATGTTTTGAAAAGAAAAGAACCGAGAAAGAAGCTTAAGCGACTTGCTATTAGAATAGCGCTAACGTTTGGTTGGGTACTGTTTGCGTTTGTGGCGTACAAAATAACGCAAACTGATTATGAGTATGCTAACTTCGATCCGTACGAAATTCTCGGAGTACCTCTTGTAAGTAAATACTATCATGTTTACATTTTTCAGTTGGAATTGCAAATCTTGTTGTTTTGGAATTACCTAACGTATACTTTTAATTTTTTTACTTTTCAGAGCGCATCCACGGCAGAAATTAAAAAGGCGTACAGGAAATTGTCACTTCTTTACCATCCTGACAAGGAGACTGGAGACGAGAAATTATTCATGAAACTTACCAAAGGTTCGGAACCTGTTGCTGTCGTTTTTATTTGAAACATCGTTTTTCCAGCAGTTTTTGCTAACAATTAAAATTGTTTTACAGCTTATCAAGCATTAACGGATGACACTGCCAGAAGAAATTGGGAGAAATATGGTAATCCAGATGGCCCGGGTGCGATGAGTTTCGGTATTGCCCTGCCATCTTGGATTGTTGACAAAGAAAATTCAGTTTGGGTTCTTGGTCTTTACGCACTAGTATTTATGATCGCACTGCCCACTACAGTAGGAATTTGGTGGTATCGATCCATTCAGTATTCCAGTGACAAGGTATTTTGTCTTTTCATGAGAAAATTTATAGATAACTCTTTCCTCGGGAAACGCTTTTCGTTAATATGTATATAATTTGCTTAACATCTTTTGTGTTTTTCTTTGAATAGGTCTTGCTGGATACAACGCAGTTGTATTATTATTTTTTCCATAAGACCCCTCAAATGCAGCTGAAAAGAGCGCTTATGGTTTTGGCTGCATCAATGGAGTTTGAAAAGGGCCATAATTCTCAAGTTCAAGAACGTGTTAGTGATAATACTGAAGTTCCAGCGGTAAGTATTCCATGATATTCGTCATACAGTAAGAACATATGAATAGCGTGAGGGAGTATATAGGACAATCTTTTACAAAGTTGTGTTATGTTGAAATTCGTTTCAGTTAATCAAACAATTACCTAATCTCAATGAAAAGAACAAAGAAAGGCCTTTGTGCTTTCATTATTCTGTCAAAGCAAGAGCGTTGCTCCATGCCCATCTGTCGAGAATGCCGTTGCCACCTAATACCTTAGAAATTGATCGGCAACTAGTTATCCGAAAGAGTCCATACTTGATCCAAGAAATGGTTACGTGTGTGTCCCAACTTATTATGTTGGCTCATGCTGGCAGAAGTAAGTTGCATTGTAACTTGTGACGGCAATTTGTGTTATTTGAAAAATGTCATGAAAAGGTATTTACTCTGGAATTTTTAATTTACAGTTGGACGTCTTCCAACTTTGGATACTATTGAATCTGTGATGAAAATGTCCCCAATGATTGTTCAAGCTTTGTGGGAAACCAGAAGTCCAATGATGCAATTACCTCATATCACCGATGATATGCAGAAGTATTTCATGTCTAAGAAACGTCAAATCTCTACGGTGCAACAGTTTTGTCAAATGAAGGACGAAGAACGTAGAAATATTCTTAAAGGTCTTTCCGATGATCAGTATGTGGATGTAATGAGAGTATGTGCTTCGATGCCTTTGATAGATTTTAAGGTTCAGTGTGAAGGTAAATGTTTAATCAACCTCGTAATTAATTGTTCGATAATCAAATAACAAGGCCTTTAAAGTAATCAAATTAAATTTATGGCCACAGTTTTGGATGATGAAGAATCAGCCGTCGTCACTGCTGGTGCGATTGTAACAGTGACGGTAACATTAACCAGGAACAGCATGAGTAGTTTGCTGAAAGGAGACAAGGCTGCAGTCAAAACATCTCAAGCTTTAGCTGCTGTGCAAGATGATCAAGATGACGACAAGGAAAATCGTGAAGTCGATGCTGACGGTAATCCACAACAAGTCCAAAATAAGAAACCAGTTTGGCAGAAGAAGAAAGGTGGAGGTAAGAAACCTGGTGGCAAAGGTAAAAATCCTCCACAAAAGAAAAACGCTGTAGTACCAGCAATAAAAGCTGCTAAAACTGCTGAAACTCCTGAGAAAAGTGAGAAACCCAAAGATTTGAAAGCGTTGCCAGATTTTGATGATTCAGACGATGAGGGTGCTGGTGCTAGCGATGGTTCTATGTCTGACTCTGATAGTGGAAGTGAAAATCAGAACAAGGTAACATTTCTTTTACTTTCATTTTACTTTCGCACTCGTGTGATAGTATTGTAAAGGTATAAGATGTAACTCGAATTTTGGTTCTATCTTTGTATAGGAATTGGCAACTAGTGGCAATGAAGACGACGACGATGAATGGGAGAAGTGTCAATCTAGATTAGCAAAAAATAAAGAACGAGCACTTGAAGGAAAAAGTAAAATTTCTCACCCAGTTCATTGCCCTTACTTTCCTGAGGTTAGTGAAATAATATTTATGAGCATTTAGTTTAACTGTGATCTAAAATATGACTTACGAGAGTTACGAGCTACATAACTTGTCTCTAAAGGTTAAGCAAGAATATTGGTGGACCTATGTCAGCGATAGAAAAAATAAACAACTTGTAACGGCTCCGTACTTAGTAACAAATCTAATAAGGGTAGAAGAATGCCAACTTCAGTTTACTGCACCTAGGAAGCCCGGACACTACAAATTCACTGTATGCCTTCGCTCAGATTCATTTATGGGATTTGATCAACTGAGAGAAATTAAGGTAAGCTCTTAAGGAAAAACCTTTACCATCTTGTTTAATTTACTATGCCGGTTTGTAATATGCTTTGGAATTGTTTCTTAGCTTGACGTCCAAGAAGCCAAACAAATTGAAGAGCACCCACAATGGGAAATCTCCGACGAGGAAGAAGAGAGGGAGGTTGAATCTGAAGAATCTGAATATGCAACTGATGATGATGTGGATGTTGATGAAGAAGACGATGATGATGATTAAGTGAAACATTGGCTACTTTGCGACTGTATCTAAATTTTCTGTAGGTTAATTTCGTTAAGTTTATTATCATTTTATTTGTTAAGGCAGTCATTTCATTTTCTTAATGCATTATATAGCAGAGCATAATGTAACTTTAGTTTTCATGTTGCCAGTTTATTGTATACACAAAGGTACATATTATTATATCCATGCATATATAGACTAATTTATTATTATGGTGGTGGGATGTCCCGATAGAAACATTGTGTTGTAATTTCAGTGAGAGGAACTATTTTTAATGACTTCACAGTAATAAATTCACACAACACAACTTTTTCCAGGGACCACTGTGACAGACCAGTTTGAAGTAATTATTTCGCATTGTGACTTATTATTCAGTTAGATCTGCATGAGAACATATTAGCATACATTTCTTGATACATACATATCTTGATACACCCCAATGGAATGCAAGAAATTAACCAGTGCAATTTATCATGTGTTATACGTCTTAAAAACCAGTGTTTGGAAGGAGTATATTATGTCTAATGGACTATCTGCATTGGCTTTAACCGCGTAGTCTTCTTCCGTAGTGGCACCGCTGGTGGAGACATCATGAAATCTTCCGTATCATTTCCAAGTATCCATATTTCAGTCTTCCGTCGACTAGAAATGTCCTCTTCCAGTCGCTTTTGCTCCGCTGCTATCTTTTTTACAACCTTCAAAAATGAAATAGATACATCGTACCGTATCGTATGTATTTTGAAAACAATGAACTGTACTTAAGCCTTGAAGCAATGAACATCACATCATGTGATTACCTTCTGCCCAGCATATCTCTGAAGAGATTGGTATCCATACCAGTTGTCAGCAGGTGCACTGCACATCTCTTGGAGCATCTTTCTCCTATAGTATTCACATGATGTGGGGTAGTCACCATTTATGCCGTTGCCACCAATAACAGGAATACGGCGTTTGTCTCCGCTTCGCTGTTCACCTGAATTTACACTTGATCCGTCTAATGCATCTCGAGTGAAAGCATTTTGTTTCTTTGATGGGCTTCGATTTCCGTTAAGTCCCATAGCTTTTCTGCCACTTTGTCTTTTGTTTTCTTTAGAATTTGTGCGTCCTTTGCTAACTTCAAAAACTTCTGCTTCTTCAACCCAGCTAACTCGCTTCATCTCACCAGAATTTCGCGATGTGTTATGCGGAGTTCCACTTTTTGATGGTGTTGTTTCTTCTTTATCATGTACTTCTTCCTGGGGTGACTTGACACTGCCACTATTTTCACCAGAAACTTTCTCTTGCTCATCTACTACACCGGATTCTTTGCCTGACTCTTTCTTTTCTTCCTCAATTGATTCTGGACTTGGCCCAGTTACTTGTACAGAAACGGGACTGTTTAACGGTGCTTTCTCTTCGTTATGAGAAAGGCTCATGTTGGAAATTCTACTTTGCAATCTCTCCAGCTCACTTAGCTTATCTGGCTGACCTTGATCTTGAGGACTGAGCATAATGATTAGGTCAGAAATTCCGCCTTCGTGATGAGCATAAGTTATAGTAACACCTTGACTTTGATGACTCGCCGGAGGTTGAATTACAAATGCGGAATTTGGAACTATGGGTTTCGCATATGATGATAGCGTGTCTTTTCCTGGTCTTATATTTGCAGGAGGTCTTGGACAAACTGCTATTCCAATATTTACCTGTCCATCCTCCCATTCCTCTATTTTCATACCCGTTGCATACATTCATTCGAGTAGGTGTACTGGTCACGTAAAAACCCTGTATTCTCCGTCGTATATTCGTAATTGCAAATTCACTCGCTATCGTCAACAATATTCCAACAACTTTCTACTTTTACCTTTCTTCCGTTTCCGCCTTCAATTATTATGGTTTTATTCGGAATTCCAGTTATTGTGGCTTGTCAGGTCTTGGGACATTCAAGTAGCAGAGGAAAGTAATTGAATTGTTCGTGGCTTTTACCGCAGAAGTAGTCATTATATAATGAACATATATGCACTCATAAGTTTCTTTATATTACATTTCTTTCAAAGATATGGAATGCATATAATTGTATATTTGTATAATAAAGTAAGCATGAGTGACAACTTTCTATGCTAAGCAAACTTTTCTCTCACTCATGTTCTCCCATAAAACCTGAACTGTACCTAGGTCAAATTATTATTATCATTACAGCAGTTTCCAGACGAAAATACACACATGCATGTCTGTTTGGTTAGCGAATAGTAAGAACAAACACAAATTTCCTCACTTTTCTTTCCGTTTCACTCTTAGAATCGTTGCCGATTTACATTACTACTTCTGGGACTGTATAGTACCCTATTCTGCATGCTAACTTTATCATTCAAACGTTAAGTTACATGAAGTTACAAGAAGTTTCAAGGTCAAGTCAACTTGTCCGTCTTTGCTTATATGAGGCAAAATGAGATAATCGTTTACTTCAGGATATGCTCAGATAAAAAATATCCTGAATGTTTGTTCGCTGTGTATTAAAGGTCCCAAGGAGAATAGACACACTTTCTCCTGACTTTAATTCTATATGGCGCACTCGTACCGGCAACTTTCAGTCGAAGTTTATTAATTAGCGACCATTTAATGGTAATATTTGCTATTGAATTTGCTTTAATAAAATAGCGTAACCTTGAATTTTTAATATAGTTTTATTTCGGGTCGGATCTACCCGGCTTCTGCTGAGTTGTGCCTTTCCCAGAACGCAAGATCAAAGTGGAAGCCCAACAAGATGAAAATATTTTTCTTTGTTGCACTTACTTAGGTATTTTTCTCGGAATGGGAGCTATTTACAGCCTATGGAATATGCACAACTCTCTCGACTGAGATTTCAATTATAGAAACGGGAACACAAAAGATATGCTCCATATTGTACTCAAAAGCTCAAAGGGAGCAAGAACAGAAGATATGGAGCAATCTGAAAAAAAAGCTACATCAGCATAATAAAATGTACTGGAAAAGGCTTAATGGATTCCACTTCAGATTGGCGATTGGCAAATGATGGAGATGTCCTTGTAAATGCTGGGCTATGGTTGAATGGTTTCCCTAGCTTAAAGCAAAACTCACTCTGGCTTGATTCAAATACACTTGAGAAAAGGTAGGAAAATGGGATTGTAGTATTTTCTTTATATTTGTGTGGCTGTTGACAATATGTCACTTGTCGCTCAAATATCTTTATACAAAAGAGCAAGGCGCTTACCGACCTTCTAAGCAAGCACCTTCTTAGCATTTCTGCCATTTGTTCATGTCATGTAAACCTCATACTCCATAATACTGATATCCTCTACTACATACGATACACAAACATCTGCATAAAGTTATTTTGCATTATGCATAAAACCAACGTTTATATACGTCCCAGCCAAGTTTTAAGCAATTCTGCACTTGGCAGTCGATTGTGAACGCAGAATTATTAAAGTTTGTTACCAAACCTTCATCCTTTTTTATGACACATTACTTTTTCCTTCACCTGAGCTCTTGAGCAGTCATTCATTTGTGTTAACGGTGAGTGACAGGGGTTAAGGGAGATTATGATGCTTGAAAACGAAAGTTAATTCGTGCCTTTCCCTATATAATTTTTTGAGCAAGCCGTGTTTTCTCTCGTTCATTGCTCTGCCTTGAGTTTTATAACATTACCATTCCATTTCCGCTTTGTCCTTCAAACCAAAGCTTAGTTTTAATGGGTACGTGCGCCCATAACAATTTTTTGTATAGGGGTTTCCATTTTACATGCAGTTTTACATTGTCATAAACAGTAAAACAAAAAGACCATAAAAAGTTTTGAGTTTTATGAGTGATGCAGAGAAAGCTCCGTCCCAGCACTGCAGTGGTTGAACTTGAGACAGATTGATATGAATCGGTTTAGCACAACGTAGAAACCAAAAGGCCGTAATCCATATTCATTTACATAAAATGCAATGGGTATAAAATCCGTGATTACATATTCTCCAAATTCAAAACTTTTAACACACTTCTCCTCTAGGTACATATAATCTATATAACTTTATTCAAAATCTACTTAAAAAGTAACGAACATCCGGAGGCGAGCAGCATGCAGCAGAATGAAAAGATTACGAAGGCCAACCAACTCTCCTACATTCAAAACATTTCACTCCTTTGTCATTTCATTATGAAAGAGTACAAATAAGGCGCACATTAATTTTCCAACAATGTCACCTGAAACAAGGATATTAACGGCTGAGCATGTTCCTCCATCTCCCATATCTCCCATATTACACCTGCCTATTATATTTTCCTATTGTGTTACGATGCTTGAAGGCAGATTGCAAACTCGACTCATTATTTCTATAAACTCAACTGCCTGCCTTTCCTCCCTTATAAAATAGCGTGATCACCAGTTCGCGTGACATACTGACATTCTGTTTTCTCTCCTTGTTCGTGCTGCTTTACATTTGACTACACTTTCCTTTCCTTTCTCTCTCGTAGGAAAAGTTGCTACAAAGAGATTTTGTCAGCGAGCACACTTTAGCTTTGCTATTGCATATATTGCTGTTTATGGGTGCTTGAGCAGCTTCTACTTCTACTGCTGAGCTGACGATGCAGCAAAAAAGTGACGCACAGAAAAAAAGAGTGTATAATACGATTTCACTAGTCATAGTCGTGGAGGAAAATCTTTTAGCCAAATCTAGTGAAAGGAGAGAGAAAAGTTGACTTAGAACACGTAAATTACAAAGATACATGCATAATAATAACTTTCTTCCTTGTTTATATACTTATGACATACGTTCTCCTCTCTCTCTCTGTCTTCAAAATGGTTAAAAACAGGAGGCAACTTTCGTCTTGCGTTTGATCAGTGTTGTGGGAAAAAATATAAATGTAGTGTAGTACCTTGTAGTACAGGGCTCCCTTCATGAAAATATTAAATATGCCACACAACTCCGAGAATCAAGAAAGAAAGAAAGCAGTGTAAACCAGTGAGTGAGAGCTCTTCTCTCTATTTTTTTTCTGTAGTAGATTTTCTACAGAAGCATGCATACTTTTGGACTTGATTCACCGAAAGAAAATCTAATTTAAAACGTGCTTTGCAGTACGAAACACCAAGTAGGTGTGTGTCTATCTATATATGTGGAGTACGGGTATTTATATAAGAGTTTTTTACGTTCTTTCGTCTTCTCTCCTTCTTTCTACAAAACCTCATTCTTTATCTCTGCCTTCTCGCTATAATTTTATAGAGGAACATTTTCATGAAAGCAACAAAATACATGGTTGCTTGCATAGCTCTTTACTTTCACTTTGGAATGGATGGATGATGGTGCATGAATTTGAGGAAGAGGGAGAGAGAGAGAAAAAAAGTGTATGAAAAGAGATGAATAAATCTCTCAAGGGAGTTGGTTGGGTGGTTGAGGAAATTTCAAGGAAAGGTAATTTGATGCTCTGCTTGTTTATACCGATTTGTACATGGTTTGGTTGTAGCAGGAGAAAAGCAATTACATTTTAAATGGAGGAAACACGTAAACCCTCTATGGAATCTGGTGATGCGGAGATGAATGTGTTATTTCCCCACATGTTGTATGTATATGGATGATGGCATGCTCGGAAAAAATGTACTTATTTATATCGCCCCCATATCCATTTCATTGTGTGATAAAAATTTGCACATTGATGCACATTTTACACCGAACTAAATTAAATAAAAGTCAAAATGGAGTGAAGAAGAAGCTGTTGTCGCTCCTCCGTCAAAGGGAGACAGGTTTATAGGCTTGTATTTTGAAAGGATTTTTTTATTCAGTTATCCATATTATGGTATATTCATTTGACTGTAGAGACAGATTAGCTACAAGTACGGTACAGCCTACACATTAATTAATAATTATAATAATAATTATTATATATCTTCGGTCTTTGTTTCTCACTATATTACAGTATAATATAGTCGGCTAGTCGTAGTTTTCTTAATACATATATATTATCATTTATATTAAAATGTATAGTTATGCGTTGTCATTCAAAAAAAACAAATCATCATCATTTCACATTGACAATTTTAGTTTGCTGTTTAACATTATATATTTTATATCCATTTTATAATTTCCAGTACAATACAGATCACCACTGACCGTTAAACAATCAAACATTCAATCAAGCATTCTTTGAACGTAATACAGTTTTATAATATAGTACGTTTTTTTGACGTTTTCCTCAATACAGTCAAAATTAGCTGGCTGAGTAATTCATTAATAATAATATGAGATGATGATGATGCTACAAATATACTTGTACGTAAACACATTCATTCTAGAAATGCAAGCGCGCGCGTAGCTAGACATTCCCAGTGATCAATTTTATTTTTTTGCTAAAAATTCTCATTTGCATTCAAAAAGTGGTTGCAGTATAAGTTTTTTTATTACTTAAATATAAATGGTATTTGATCATCGTTACTTGATATTAATAATGAGTATGACAAGTGTAATGTAGCATCATGCACTACGTTATTATGGATGTTGCATTGTATATCACTAGAAAACAAATTATTATTTGTTATCAATTAAAAACACTAGTTTTTTTTTGCTATAACAGTATTGCATTGCAGTTTCCCAGCTTCGCCTTTGACCCTTTTTAGGATTATGCATCTCGTAGTAGTTTCATCATATTTTGTTACTTGTAAAAGCCAACAACAGATTTTATAAATTAACATAATACACTGTTGATTACAGATGGGTCAGCCAAAAGCTGTTTTCATTTATAAATGTCCAGAAAAACAGTAGATTTAACTACGAAAAGAGGAACACACACTTAAAGTATAATCTAACGTAAATACCTGATTATTCACAGTCTTGGTAA
>JAQGAP010004109.1:0-11022 GCA_034697805.1 Orchesella bifasciata
TCTAAATGAGCATGGAATTGATGCCGTCATGTCTGTCGGAAAGAATCCAACGAGGTATGATGAACGCAGCTTCGTCATAGGGGGCAAGAACATTAGCACATGAAATTGTCAATTCAGAATAATAATATCTAAGTTCGGGCTGAGCTTGACTGTGAGCACGACACGACTTCAAGAGATTGGATATCACATACTATATTGAATTTGAATACAATTGCAGATTATTTCAGTACAGTTTGTTCACATTGGAAAATACCGCAAGTCTTCTTCTTCTTAGGTGGATTATACAAATGTGTCATGATTTGCTAACTCATCAAAGATGCATGAAGCATGAGTTTTTTATTGTTTACAGCTAAGTTTAGCACCTGAGATAACCCACGATTCAAGTTTGGTATTCGGTGTGTGCGTGAATTAGAATGAAAAATGATCTATCGCCTATAATTTGCATAGATATACCCACTGTGCGAGGAAAAACAAAGTATCATAGCATCATGTAATGAGGGTGTAGCAAAGAATAAAATTATTGTGATGGATTTTTTTTGCTGAAATTATTAATTGCTGTTGAGTTTACGAGGATGGGTCCGTGTCGAGATTTTATTACCTGCTTAATCAATTCATACGCAGAAAATCTATCAATAATTCATACCTTTTTATGTTCATGGCATTTTCCATTCAACAAGTGACTCAGCTTGTGAGTTTTCTTGCTAAAATCTCTGAGAGTCAGATTTTCCATTTCGCTCAAATAAACTTGCTTGATAGTAAGACGATTCGCTTACATTTTTCTTGAGTTGTTAAAACACACGTGCTCCGTTTATTTGGGCAAAATTGTAAAATCAATCCAGAATTCCAACACACGACGGACTTAACGTTCCCAATACAAATTACTTGGCTACAATGTTTGCTGATAGATAAAGCATGCGCTGTGCATATCGCTATCTATTAAATTAGACAGTTGAAGCCTCGCCTTAGGAAAAAACTTTGAGCAGGCATTCCTCAAAGGAGGCAACCAATTTTATGCCTTTCTATGATCTGCCCGTATTTTGTTATTAACCTCCAGCTGTGCATTATAAATGATCAACCATTACCCGGATATATATGTTGTACGTTTGCTCTACCAGTATAATATAGTCTTGTATTTCAATGTCAAAAATTGCAGTTTTCTCATTGTACTCTCTGAGTGTGAAAAACTATGTTATTCCATACTCCACCCTGCTTCTTTTATTTCACGCTGTGAGCTAACGAGCATTCATATTCCTTGATAATTTTGACCCTTTCTTTCTCCACACCACGTTAACATACAAAGCTGATTGCGATTACAGTTGTATGTAACAGTTATGACGTGTGGCTAAAAGTGCAACGTTTAGATTCATAGTGAAAGATGTCGTGTCTTTTGTGTTTTAACAAAACATTGCTGATTTTGATGTGTGATAAAAGACAAACCACAATCACAGAAAAACTTGCTTAAAGCCATAAATTTTGAACTAATTTAGTGGTTATCTTTTAAAATCGCATTTCATCTTCGAAACTGGCTGGGATTGCAAATTGCTTGGCTAAGAAAGGTTACAAAAGCATTGGACAAAAGAACCCTTATTCAATTGCTTACTACCAACGTCAGCATAAGATTCTGTTCGCAGCAAAATAATATATCTCACAATTAGATAGGACAGCAGTAGGTTAATCGGTGTACACTAAATATAACGCAGAAATATTTTATAACAATTTTAAATCTAGTTTGCCCCCAAACAACACAACCAGACGACTAAAACTGGGCCGACAAGAATTAATAAGTAAGTTACAAACAATAACTTTTTAATAACCACTTTTCAGTGGAACAGAATCAATGAAGCAAACTTCAAAACTTTAGGTCACTTTCAGCTCTGATTATGCATAAAACAATTAAATCCCAAACAAAACATTCTCCGCTCCACCAACCCTGATATATAACGATATAATTTACATATAGAGTGAATGAGTATAATTTTTATGATGGGACAACAAACTTCCTCGTCCAAACTTCTTGTTCCTAATTATTCACCCAAAGGCATCCTACACTACATTTTAAAATTAAGTATGCAACTGTATACTTACTCATTCTTCACCTTCCTCTTTTGTTTTCTTTTGCTTACTTTTGAACAAAATTATTTTTGCAGCCAAAAATGACTATCTGTGGAACAATGAAGTAGATACACATCAGGACAATGCAGCGTAGCTGAGGCAAGAAACAATCAAAATCGTGTTCCCCAAACTACTCTAGAAAATAATGAATGGTGACAGCTCACTTATTATATCCCATGAATTGCAAATTCATTATTACTTACATCACCCCAACCAAAGACTTACTAACTCCCAGAAGCAGTTGAGTGAGCAAACAGGACCATTCCGCTAGTATGCATATAGTTCAAAAGCTCACGGCAAAATTCTTTTCTGCCATAAAAAATGAAAAAGTGGATTCTTTTTAATAATAACTGTAAAGTTGCATATCGCATCGGTTCCTTCTTGTGCTTCTCTTTTTCTGTAAAAGAAAGATATTATGTGAGCAAATAGGAAATTGTAAGAGGACATTCTAAGACAACCTGACAAAGTTTTCAGTCTCCTCGTCACCTGCGAGTTCTTTTAATTTCAACTTTGTTTTTCACCCCATTTATAGAATTGCCAAACTCGGTAACAATATGGCTCACGGCAAGTTTTAATAATCAAAATAAGTTCTTTTGGATTCTAGAAGCAAATAATTTCCACTTTTCTTCTTCAATAGTTGCGAAAAAAAAGTTCATTTGTATTAGAAATACGCAATGGACCTGAAACGTTTTTGTCTTTTTTATCAAAGTTTTTAATATCTCAAAAACTGCTCATTCCCATCTTTCCCAACTTTTCTGACCGTTTCGTTTCATTAATCCAAAATAGTGATGATGACGATGATCCTTTCATGGTGTCAAAGTGTGTGGCAGAATGCTTTTAACCTCTTACTTCAATTGGCAATAATATTACAACATCAGCAGATCACATCACACTCTTCTATTCTTCTTCTGAAGCATACGCTAAACTATGGGCAAAAGAAACGTTGCTCTTCTGTTCTGCAATACGCAATACAAAAGGAGCTATAAAGAACGACAGGGAAGGATTGAGAAGAGCTCTATATAAATAAGCCGTCTCCATTCTTCTTTTTCTTGAAAACCTTTCAAGAAGTTTTCAGAACAAAAGTTTACGAGCTCCACTACAGCTCTCAGTCTTTCCTTGGCATTGGTGAAAAAGGTGGTGGTAAGCAAATATTACACTGTTTCTGCTCCCAGTGAATAAAGAAGTGTTCAGTGGAACACTTAACTTTGAAGGCGATGCGAAGCCGATGAGGATACTGCCAAAGTTGCACACACAAAGCCATGAAGACAACATGAACTTACAAGTTAAACACTTTTGTGGTATGGTCTTCTGCTTAATATATGCGTATAGCACATCTTTACTTTTTTTAACAACATGCCCAACTCGACCCGTGATATATATTCATGATTCTTTTCAGAGCTGCATACTTTGTACGAGCCTTTTTATCTTTTTTTCTTCTATAGTCCCATTATGCTTCCTCCTCCGGATTGCTACACACATCACCAAAACTGCTACCAATTATTACCTTCAAAGAAGAAAAGAGAAAAGAAAAGTCCCGGAGGAGATGATGATGATGATGGTGGTAGTACAAGTTTAAATGTGTATTCTGCGTTGGAGCATACTATTTTTTAGGGGCTCAATGTAAACCACCAACGAAATGGCAAAAAAGAATGTACACAGGAAGTATTCTGATGCATTCACATACACACGTAGTTAGCATTTGTGCACGTGCTTCAGTTTACATATTCCCTGGACGGATAAGGCACATAAAACATAAAGGATGCGTGATGCTGCCCGCACTTTTAAGCTGGTGAAGTGAAGTGATGTTGTATCAAAAAGAGTTCAGGTAGTTATTTACTACACTTTCTTATTAATTATAAAAGCATGCCGCTTTGCATGCATGGAATTCATAATTCTTTCCCCACAAATGAATAATAATCACAATGAATAGCTGCTAGCCACAACCCATATATACCCAAGTGAATTATGAGTTTCCCACAAGCAAGCTATCATCCGGCCGGGCTCAACGATGAAGTTCCTCCATGAATATGAATGCTATAGATGATGTTGATGACAGTACAAAACAAAGACCTAATGTGGTGAATTGTGGCTCAAGTTTTAGTCACTTTCCTTCAAAACTTCGGATGACAAACAATGATTATTAAATCAACTGAGAAGTTGTATGATGTCAGCGTCAGTTCTTGGCTCACTGTGTGGAAGGATTATTTTTTAAAGGACTGTCTTTCGTTTAAGCTGCCGTTTGAAAATTCATTTACTCCCTGAAGCTTACTAAAGTTGTCGCAAAAAGTTGTAAGTTGTAATTATAAAAAAGTTTATTTTACATTTCAACTCGAAATAAAATACACTCAGCTCCACTTGTCACCATTTTAGTCATCCTTTAATCTTTTAATCCTTAAAAATGCAGAGTTGCTCATGCAATGCTAATGCATTCATTACGAGAAATGTCGAATTGGGTGGCCCACTGAGTTTTAGATTTTTGAATGTAACTGATGATACATAATTTAGTCAGGATGGGACCATTGAGACAGTCTGATCACCGCCATTATTACTCAAATCAAAATCTTGCATATTTATAATTTAGAATAATAAAATTTTATTATACACAAAATTCCTAAGCTTCATTTGGCAACCAGTTAAAATCTCGCTCAAGTATAAAAAAAGGGTTAACTCAACTTGATTCCAGTCAAATTGACACTTAGTTGTCATATTAAGAGCAGGAAAAGACACGCCCAAACATTGCTCATATTCATAACAAAATGTTCTTCTAGACAGTTGACAGCGCACCACAAAAACGTAGGAAGAAGAGAATACCGCATGTCTGCGTCTGCACTCATTTGGCTTTTATTACCAAGTGTGTTGCATAAGTATAGAGATGCACATGTATGAAATGTAAACGTCAAACACTCGCTTCTTCTTCTTTCATTCTTTTCTACTAACCGACGATCCTGATTATATACAGCTTGAACTACTACCTCTGAATCTGAATAAGCGATATCGTTCACCCCGGTTTTACCATTCCGAAAGTTCTTTGATAGAACGAGGAATTACTTTGCTCATGTCAAAAGCATTGCGTATTAGAATCAGAATGGGAAGCCTGAAGAATGCAATGGGAATGGTAACCATTAGAAAAAATTAGCTACGGTAACTTCCTAAGTATTCTCTCTTTACAATATAATTGTGCAGCCTGTCTTTAAAAGAAATTGACAAGGACATGATACAAAAATATGTAAATATCCTTTGTAATTCCATGCAGGTGCTTTTCATGTCCTTAAGCCGTAAAATTATGGTGGTTGGCTGGGAGAGTACGGGACAATGAAACGAGCTACTTTTCATTACGTATTCAGTAGCCTAAATAAGAATACCAGATTACGCCTCAAGAAATCTAATACATTTTTTCATTTTCTTTTGAGCAAGCTGCTTTTAAAAGTGAGCATTGTCCTATATTATGCATGAGCTGTAGAGGTAACAAGTTTTCATAAAGCATTGCTCCCGTATAACTCCAATTCATTCCCCAATCATCAAAGCAATTGCAAATGCGAGCATTGCGATACACATATATTGCGTTCAGATTCAGAAAAAGAGTCCTAAAAATTATGCATCTTTTTGCTCTAATCAATTTGTAGGGCTTCACCAACTTTGTCATCCGAAATCCAAGTTGAAAATGAGGTAACAAGTGATTTCATCTGGAAATGGCAACCCTGCATTATTTGCTTACTTACTTAGTTTCAGCATTCTTTTAGAATAACTTTAAAAGGATGAAAATCAAAGGAACTAACTATCTAAAACCAACTGGTGGAAACCTTAGCTGGGTTGCAATTTGGGTTGGGTTGATAAAAGGGATCATATCACCTCATTGAAAGTCTGGAGGAGAGAAAGAGATACCAAAAAACCAAACCAAGGCATATCACATCAAAAAGAAAGTCGGAAATCCAAATGACTCGTATCAGATCAGATCACATTCGCATTTTCTTTTTGTTTCATTCACCTCTTTACTTTAGTTTCATGTGTGACTTGACTATAAAGAGTATAAGGTCATCATTACATGTTACAGGTTCATGTAAACGTTCATGTAACAAAAGGATTTTTACCTTTTCATTCAGGAAGAACCTTCTTGTGCGACGTAGCATAACCACGAAGAGGATATAGCTTTTGACTTTGTATTTATATGATGACATTAGGAGAAAGAAAAAGTTTAGCATCGGGGTTTCAAGTCAGCATGACATCAGAAGAGTAAACAGGTAAATCACTTGCCCTCCCACATGATTTTGTTTTTTCCTTTTATTTTTCCAAAGGATAATACTACAAACACTCGCATTTCGTCCTTCGACTATAGGAAAAGTTGGGATGCAATAAGTTGAATGTAAAATTGGCTGTTACATTGTTAACTTTCTTCTTGAAAAGCAGTGATATCAAAGTTAAAATGTAAACTTTTTTTAGGGAGAAACACATGCACAAAGAAAGGGCAACAAGAGAAAGTTTTGAGATGCTGTATTATTATTCCAATATCTAAGATAAATTCAAGGATTCGATTGTCATATTTCTTGCCACATTTTTTGAGTGAACAAAAGAATTCTCCAACCGTATTCTTTGTAATAATACGTAAATTCTTGTTTTTGGATATTGAACTTGCCTCCTATCCTATTTTTTCAGCTATCCATGTTCTTGGAAAGACGTTTATTAGAACTCGTCCTCGCCAAATGATGAAAGAACAAAAAAAATGCTACAAAGAGTGTGCACTAGATTTTTAGCGCAAGGATAATAAATATGGAAAAGGCTTTTAGTGAAAACATGACGGTTGGAAGAAGAAGTGTTCTCTGTAGTTTAGAAGGTTGCGTGGCGTGGGTGTTTTCCCGTATTGTACATACACCCTTTTTAGGAATTCCGTCGATTATGCAGTTTCCCATTATAAACAATATCATTCAGTTGTTGGAAATAGAAAAGAGGGTGAATGGATGTGCAACGCACTTGGAATGACACGACATTGGTTTGGTGTGGAAGATGTACCTTTCTCTAAAAACACTTCCGTCACATTTGTACAAGAAAAGGGAAAGGAACGACGCTTTGGATGGTTGGAAGCGGAACAACCAGGAGGAGAAGAGACTTATTACACTTTTTCGTGATGAGAATGCAAAAATAAAGAAGTTGAAGAAGAGGAAACTTGTTCAGGACTGTGAGAAAACGTCCCAAAAGACAAATATTATCGAGTAAGTCGACAGCGGCACCAAATAGACAGCAGAATAAGTCAAGTCAGAGTCAAAGATGTTTGTTCGCGTGAAGGAATTGGAGAGTAAAAGTAGGAAATCAAGGTTTTTTTTATAAATGATCATCAACCTGCGTAAGAAAGTATACTGTTCTCTGACCATATCATTGTGGCAGTGACTGTAGTAATACGGCTATAGTAGATATCATGGAGAAGTGAAGAATCTGTACATTCAACGTTGAAGGACTTTTACCAGTTTCAGGAAGGGGAAGTAGACACACAAATGGTTTCAGTCTTTGCAGGCAATGCGTGTTCGTACTTGAATATATGTTATACCCAGAAAATTTGAAAAAACAGGTATATCATTCTGATAAGGGTAAGCGATAGGATGGCTTGTCTGTTTACAGAGTGCTAAACATGCCTTTTTCCAGGAATACGATCCAAAGGACTCTTGGCTACCTGAATAGATTTTGTACAAATAAAACAATAGAAAACAAATAACTTTCACTTGTGCACCTCGCAATTACTCATCATTTATTATCTTTGGACGGGTTTAACCAAAACTTTCAAAATCATATACTTGGAAATGTTGTATGAATGTTGATGTTCGACGAAATTCCAGTTCAGAAACATTCTTGTTATAAATAAATAATTTGTGCTGTCGTTTTTTAAATGCTGAGTGTGTCTTTGGTTTTTGTGGTTGCATTAGCAGGAGAGCTAAATCAATTTTCATGTTTTTCGTACTTTCAATCTTATTCGTTCAACCACTGATGGAAAATCATTTTCCCCGAAAAACTAAATACTTTCTGTTTTAAGTTTTCGCTCAAAATGTAAAATATGTCTGGAGGCAATGTTTGAGTTCTTTTGAGCAAATGCAGTCAATCAGGTTCATCTATAGTTTGTGGGATTTCACGAACCTATCTATAAATATATTAGATGCATCTGTATTTTAAAGACTGAAAGGAGCGAAAGCACAGCAACACCTAAAATAAACACATTGCATGAGACTGTAATGAGCCAGTGTAATGATATGATATGGCACCCATAAAGCTTTATAATTTAATTATACGGTCATCTGAGCCTTCCACCCACATGGAAATTAATAATGGCAAGAAAAGCAAATGGAGCGCCTGATCAAATCTTTCGATACCCAAACAAAACAAACTTACATTACTCACCAACTTTTAATAGGTTCACCACAGAGAAGGATGACAAGTGCGAGAAACTTGAACCAAACCAAACTGGAAAGCGACTCTTATCCGGATAATACGTTGAGTAAGTACACCTCGGAAGGTCTTTTAGGGTGATAGGAAAACTTGGTGGTGAAAAGTTTCCTGAGTTGGTTTGGTTTTTGTGGGAATATGGCCGTTGATGAATCCGGAAGATACATGTAAATATCACGTTCATGCATCAAGTCAATGCCCATGTTTGTTGGTAGTGCGATACGAAGTAATAACATAATGTTGCTCCCTTAAGGATTTATACGTAAACTAACACTGCATAATATTGTAAGCCAGTCACAAATATTCTTTTTCGACACTCTAAAAAACAGAAAACGACAGAAACAAAAACATCTTCCAGAAAACCTTTTTCAGCCTCTACTTTTTGTCATTTTATGGAACATCCAAGAATATCCCAAAACCAAATGTCCCATAAACCATATCTGGGAAGGCGCAAGTTTACTCGTTTTTCATGAACAAAGTTGACACCATGAGGATTCCAGTAAGTGAAGATGTATGGAAGTATGAGTAAAAACAAGTCCTTTTATGTGCAAAACGAAAACACAACAAGGCATAAAAAATACATGTATTTCGGCATAATATCACATATTATCCGGTGTCTATAAGTATTTCTTCTTTTTGGAAAAGTTGATTAATACCATCACCATTTTACACAGATTCCAGGATACACACGTGTGAAGCTTTAACAAGCTATTTTAGGAAAGACGGAAATCTGCTCTGCAATCTGCAATACTTCAATGGTTATAGTTGTTCGTGTTAAAAACACAAGTACCTAATTCATACGTTCGATACAATCGAGAGCACGATTGTGTATATAGAATCTCACCACGCCATCATCTATCACCTTTGCTGCATTATTGATTTTGAAACTTGGTGATAAGAAAAGTAATCTAAAAAGCCATCTTTTATAATTTCCACTGCCTATAAATCTACGTATCAAAAATATTTCCTAATATTCACCTTTTTACCATCACGTACAACCTTTTACTGTTTGACTTGTGAATAACTTCAAACGAAACATATTACCCAGCTTGGGAATTTGCTTTGCTGCTGACGGTTGCAAAGTTTTTCAAAAGATTTAACTTTAAAATGCACCACGAAAGCGTAAGTTAAACTTCATATCCATGAGTGTCACTGATTTACACGGAACATGTGTAAACCCATTATTTTTTAGATTCTCCCAATTTTCCCTACGCACTTATAACCAGCTATCGACAGCTTAAAAGCTATGTCATTTTCCTAAAAACCCGACCCGCAACAGCCAATATTCATACATCACAATAGCAATCAGTGACATAATCTGAAAAATATGAAGTAGTTATGTTATGCTTTTATCCATAAAAACACTTCATATTTAAAAAGGGCTCTCAGATAAAGTTCATGTTCGGTTGCATTCCATCCAAGTACTCATAATTTTAAGCTTGCACCTAATGGAGTCGCAGACATGAAGGTTTTTTGCTCTCAACGAAAACAAGCTTACAGAAACAAATTACATATTAAATGATTCCTTAAAGATACTATTTTTGAAAAGGATAAACTGATATTTTTATGCTGAAAATTAGACGTAAATGACGAGGGTTAAAGATAGAAGCCAGACATTTCGGAGTCTGTTCCCAAACCATGTTGATGTTGAAGTACATAGTATATATTCATAGTTGAATGTTCCGAAATTCTTAACGACAACCAGAAGAGCTAGTGTAAAACTACAGCTCCCAACCAGGCTGCTTTGTATGAACCCTGCATAACATAAATATACATGCGTCCCGTTCAAATTCCAGAATTCCCTTTCCTGAAGGTGTGTGCTCTAAAAATACATGCGTTCCGTGATATTATGCATGATACCCCGTCATCTTTCAATATCTACAGCGTCATTTCATCAGATAAACACCGGAATTCATTCAGAACTGGCAGAAAACACTTTTCATGGAAAACAACATGTTATAAGGTAAATAATCAATGATTTGACGAGAAGAGCTGTTAAAAATACATGAAACAGTAGTACCCTCCAGAGTCCACAAAAACCTTTAAACTGCTCTCCTCTGAAACACAAACACGAGCCACCTTCGAGCAGTCCACTGGATTATTTGTATACACCGTGAGTTGTGTGATCCTTTCCATTTTCAGAACTAAACAGAAAGACCTGTGTGTTCTAAAAAAAAGTTTTATGTTACTTTGTACCCTTGGGAAATTCTGGTGAGATATACACGCATTCAAATGTGCTTTCAATATGACTATTGCTCCATGCATAAAAATGTCAAGTGCGTTTATTCCAAAACGCATTTGCAGTAATGTTTCACTGATGCATTACTTATTACTCCCACTAATACTCTTCATTTCATAAAAATATGAGTAAAATGTGTCATAAAATTAACTTGACATTATGAACTCAACATTCCCATCTCGCCTTCTTGCACAGCACCCATCCCATCCGTTTTGGACATCTTAATAGGATTTAAAACTTGAAACTAA
>JAQGAP010004110.1:0-11021 GCA_034697805.1 Orchesella bifasciata
ATAAGATGACAAATCATAATTTAGGTTAATGACTAATGACATCATTTTTGACGAAGGAAGGAATGACATTCGTCACTAGAGTTATCAATTGGTTTTCTATCATATTAGATGGGTGATTTGATAAAGAGTTCCCCTGTGAAAGTTCAAATGGAAGCAACCCCTGAACTTCCCGTTAGACTTCAGTTTCAAGCACCCAGTTTGGTGAACAGAGCCGATAGTGTGAGTCCAATCGTTTTTTGTATGCCATATTCAAGTTAACTAGTCAGTTATAAAAATAATAATTTTAATTTTGTATTAACATTGTAATAGCGAGGAACGAATCAAGTAAGAATATCATCCATCTATGTATTTAATATTGAAAGATATTTATGCAAATAATTCATGATAAACAGATAAGACTGGCTGCTCTCAACGATCCCTCCAGCGGCGACATAGGTGGAGTACGTGGTGCTGACTATTCTTGCTATCGCCAAGCTCGTAACTCCAACTTGCAAGGAACCTTCCGAGCTTTCCTTTCCTCCTGGGTTCAGAATTTGGACTCCATCGTCAAGTACTCAGACCGTAGTCTTCCCGTAGTGAACACAAAGGGAGAAGTTGTATTCAGCTCTTGGACAGACGTTTTCCACTCGGGTGGAAAGTTTGTGACAAATCCATCTCAAATATTTTCTTTCAGTGGACGCAACGTGCTCACCGACTTTCATTGGCCGAAAAAGATGATTTGGCATGGTGCAGATGGGACTGGAACTCGAGCTTCTCACAGCTACTGTGATGCTTGGCACACTGACTCCGTTTCAAATGTGGGTTTAGCCTCTGACCTACTCAAGCGGGAGCTGATGGGACAGGAGAAAGTGAGCTGTAATAATAAACTCATCGTTCTCTGCATTGAAATTGCTAGTCAGCATCACTACAGGAAAAGGAGAGACCTTTTCTCTCAAGATGAGCTGGTTCTTCTCACATCGAAATATTCTTACGGAATACATAATCTTACTTTTGATGAATATACTCAATTTATAGACGATTACGATGAAACAAACCTAAAGTGGAAGAATCATGACAAGTCAATGCTCTAAAGTAGTCTTTTTAACAATTGAACATTATTGTAAAAACAGTTGAAAAGAAGTTGTGGTTGTACCTATTCACATTGTGATATTTATTATTAAAAATTTGTTACAAGTTAAAATAAAATTTCATTTTTATAATCACTTCGTAAAGTTACACAATAAACGATTTCCAATATATAAATTTGATTAAAATGTAAACAAAAATTTCTCTTATTCATTGATTTTTTTTTCAAATCGCTTGAAATTTTGAAAAAGAAAAATTACACGAGTGTACAACATGCATTACGAGAAGAATGACGTAATACTCCAACACACGCTGGGAAATCATGCAAAATAATTAATAATTTTATGTTTTAGTTGTGCAAGTGCTAGAATGATACAATACAAGTTTTATACGTGTGATAATATGCATTTAGTAGATAATTTTAATTTAATTTAGTGTAACTATAACCTACTTCAATAAAAGTAGGTTTACTACATCATTTTGCATAACGTTGAAGTACATATATATACTTGCTATTCTAACTCAACAACACAGTCAAATATCATGGTTGGATGGTACCTTTCAGTCAATACGGTAAACTGTATGTTGCCATACATGGCGTTTTTAATTACTTGCACAAATGTCGCTGCCTCAGGGTGTTCTTTATACAAGTTAATGAATAGATCTCCCGCTTCATTGATGAGCTGTGTCAGTTCTCCAATTTTATCGATAACCTTCTGGAAGGAATCCTCCAGAGACAGACCTTTTTTATCATGAAGCAGATAAACTATGTTTGATGTTGCACCCTCAGCCATTTCCTTCTTAAGAGATACCAAATCATTAACCAAATTGTAGTGCTGACAACAACTTTTGAACAAACTTTTAAACAGGAAGGATTCTCGGAGTTTCTTCCCAATTCGAATGTTCTGGTCAAATAATATCATTTCCACTGTGATATTTGCTCCAATGGACAAAATACGAAGTTCTGGATGGAGTAATTTGTAGAGGGTCGATGTCTGGTTATCTTTCATTTGTTTCCATTCCCTTGAATTCTCCAGCGTAATTGAGTCATGATGCACTCTAAAAGCTTGAAGAACATCCTCTGCATACTCTTCCTTTTCAGCGATAACTTTCCGCAAGGCAAGGGATCCTTTGGATAAAATTTGATATTGTTTTGGAACATGCTCGAGAATCTTTTCTTGGGCTTCATCGCTATCCGCCAACAATGTCCCTTCCAGTATGTCAGATAGAGCTGACCAATAAGTTTGAGCGGCTTTGAAAGACGTGTCTTTTTGGAAAGTAGATGTATCTGTGTAGTCATCTAAAAGGAAGTATGGATCAAGGCAGGTGTACAGCAACTTCATATCACAGAGTTTATAACCTGCAGAAACCGCGACGGCAGCTTGAGCACTTCGGAGATCTTGCAACGAACGGTACCCCTTGTCATTTTCTTTGTCACCGGATAATACTCCAAGACTTTCCCAAAGTTCAATGTTTTTCTGAGCACCTTCGGCACAGCCTTCAAAATCTTGAGGTGGTAGCTCTCCAAGCTTCACAGGTAGAATAACTTTTGCTAGAAAATCAACTTGTTTCTCATGTTTGTCCTTTTGGTGGATATTGAATTGGACAGAGGAATTTCTACCCTTGTAGTTTTCGTACAAAGGAGATAAATTGCCGTTCAGGTTGTACCATTTGTGGTCTGTGTTGTTGAAACGGATGCCCTCCAGCAACTTGGACACAACGACTTCTTTTCCATCAGAATTGATTTCTCGTTCCAAGACGTACACGTTCCCGTACTTTGTTTTCATTTTTGTGGCTCTGAAAATTTGGAGACACTCTTATTTTATATTTTAAAAATACACTTCACGACTTCAGTTCAAAAACTTGTGTGGCTAGTGCCTTTTATGTGCTGCATTTTTACCGAAAGCAATACGGAAAACCATTTATGTATTCTTTTCCTTTCTTCCTTTTTGTATGAGAAATATGAGATCTACAATAAAGTCCAATAGTAATAGTAATAATTAAGGTTTTCTCCTGAAATTTTCTTTTGTCATGTGCGCAATGCAATCTTGCTCGTGCAAATTCCATAAAAATTTATTTCGTAACTAACATTCAGTGCTACTATAAAATATCAAGGAAATTAATTGCAGGAAGTACTTCTGAAAACCTTGATTTTGTATAAAAAAAGTTGATTGCCATTTCAACAATTGACAATAATTGGTTGCAGTTGCAGGCTTTGAAAAGGAAAATCATGCCGAATGGTGAAATTTACAAGGATAACTCTTTCTGTGAAATCAGGTGGCATGAAAATTCTCATCTATTTTTAGGAAAAATACGGGTAAGAATATAGTGCACTTCTACTTTGAAGGCAATGCAATGTTATTAATATAATATCAGTGATATAAATTCGATTCAGCCTTCATTAGGTTATATTTAACTTAAGATAAGACGCCTACAAACGTTTTGTTGTGGGTGGACAGTTCAACGATTACTTTGCAACTATTTAAGGCTGCTATATAAGTTTGAATTTGTAGCAAAATATATTATGAGAAATAATGCATTGTGAAACTCAAGCTTCAGTTGTAGCAGCATAAATTATCTATGAAATGGAGCAATAAAATAATCGTAATTTATTATCAAATGGGCAGTATAACAATGTGCATAATCTTGAACAATCGAGAATGCTGTTTCCTCTTACCACCTTTATCCGAACAAATTACACACGCGCGCGCGTGTGTATAATGGCATGACACAAGAAGGAAACTAGAAAATGAAAATCTAATGGATAGGTAAGTAAAAGTATAATATTACTGTGTTATAATATATAATTGCTACCAGTATACGAGCTTTAGCTATTTAGCTGAAACTGCAAAGTACGTGCAAAAACATTTACAAAGCTATACAAAGGCAGTCCAAAATTTCAGTGCATTTTAAATAAGAAAAATGAAAAGAAATTTTTTGCTCACTCTAATCATTAGCAGTTTCGTAACTCGTATTTTCGTAATAGTAATTTCACTAGTTTCATGTAGCCTCAAAAACATTGTAGCTATTTTTCTGATTTTATTGAACGGGGTATTATGGAAAAATTAACTGGTGCTTTCAATATATGCCTTAAGTTTTTCCTTAAAAAATGGGACTTCACGAGAGCGTACAGCAAGAACATGAGGTAAAACGTAGTAAATAATTTGGAAGAAGTACTTCTGGGTTCTTTCTGCTTCGATGAGGAGGATGCCGCACGACCCGAACACAAGATTGAAAAACCTCAGCTACGCCAATATTTTCTAGCGCAGAACATTCCATATATCTTGCTGCATTGATATGCATTGCCAATTCTCGACCCTGAAAATTATTTTTATTTTGTCATTTACAAATTTCAAATGGAATAAGAACATATTGTAATTGAGAAAATCTCGAAATATTCCTCACCTTGATTTGACTCTCTTTAATCTTACCCGGAGATGACTGAGCGTGTCTCAGATCGAGTTTTGTTCCTAACAAGATAATTGGAGTTTTTGGAATATGTTGCATTACTTCAGGCCACCACTATAATATGCAAATTTGGTTTCTGTAATGCTTTGCAAAATATTTAAAATAATTCAAGTATAATTATCCTTCCTCGCCTTCTCCAGCACATTGTCAAAGGAATGGGATGGCTCCACAAGTGAAAAGCAAATGATGCATACATCCGTTCGCGGATACATCACAGGTCGCAAACGGTCGTAGGATTCTAATCCAGAAGAATCCCACATTTGAAGTGTAACTGGTATATCATCCACACAGAGAGTTACGGTATGTTGGTCAAAAACAGTTGGAACGCTTTCCTAATGAAAATTTTAGATTATAAATCGAATGATGATATAGCCAAATACTGAAAAAACATAATTTAATTATTCACATCACCATACAGTTGGAAAGTCTTGTGTTGTATACTTGACGAGTAAGCTGGTTTTACCCACACTGCAATTCCAACATTTTCACAGTTAAAAACAACATACTGATTACTGATATGTAATGTAATAGTTAAGATGTTACAATTTGGCGACGAAACAGTTAATAGCCCAAATTAATTCAACATTATTAAATAAAGCATTACCTGTCGCCCACAACCACGCATTTTATTGTCTCCATTTATCTTTACCGAAATTTTATAAGTATAATAACAAGTATATTGTTTTGAAACTGATTTTCAAGTATATTCTACTGTTACTTAAAAGTGTACATAAAATTAGTGCACAATTAATATTTTAAAAACTTGTTTCCAGCTTCCTGATAGCTCCACAAATGTTTCAAACAATTTATTTGGAATAATCTAAAGCTTAAATGCAGCTTACACTTTTGCATGATTTGTACAAAATTTTTGAAGTGAGCATACTACACTTTAGCTCCGTCCATTCTTAACTGCATTTCAAACAACCTTATGGATCAACGGATGCTGTCAGGCTTTCTGGCTACACATACACCACAGTGTGGTTTTCCTGGAAGCATAATATACAGTGGTAATATGTTAGAAAAATCCAATGAATTCAGTTTGACGGAAAGGTTTGTTAGAAATGCTTGCATATTGTGGGTTTGGTTGATTGCATAAATGACGTTAATTTTTCGTGCGATATTTGAGCTACCAATTATCTTGCAAAGGGACGATTTGTAAAAGTTAATTCTGATTGATTTAAATAATTTAATTGCCTATTATCGCATTTTAATACTTGGCATTTTCTTCTTTAGCCATTCAACGTCTATTGTGATGAAATTTAATTCCAAGAAGTTGTCGAAATTTGTGGGATCGGTTTAGTACAATTGACACTAAATCAAGCGATGAACAAGTTGATGAAAGTACAGGCATAATAACAGCTCTTCTGCGATTGCACATGAATTAAATTTTGTGATTGACGCAACTGTTTGTCTCAAATATTCACGTCGACTTGCTTTTACAGATGATCAAACTAGGTTTTAAATAAGGTCAATTAAAACTGGCGTAGTCGCAATCTTTATAGAAACAAAGCTTTTGATGTAATCAAAAACTGGTCATTATGCCAACTTTTCCACTATATAAATTAGGTATCATGCAAAATGTATTATATTATCAATCGGTCGCATTAATTGCAAATTGAATTTGTGCCAATTTTTTAAAACTTGACGAATTACATGATTACACATGCTTGTATAACTTAAGTCTAAAATTATCAATGAATTTAATTAATTTTAAATTAAATTAAATTTTTAATTATACAACATAACAAAGTATTACAATTGTAAAGTTTTAACAAAAGCAAGTATACAATAATTAATAATTAATTAATTTACAAACTGAAACTTTGTATGTATAGGACACTTGTAGTTAATATTAGAAGTTAAATTTGCTCATTATAATATTATTAGGAAATATATTTTGATGTGCATAATCCCGACTAATCGCTGTACCTACTAATAAAAATTACCTGATTAAGAATTCATTGCTTAGAAATTTTTTTTTGATTGTTAACGCTTTATAAAACTAACCCACGCAGCTTTCAAAAACCGAAATTACTTGTACTATAGGATAAACCCCTCTCTATACATACCCTATATTTTACATACATAAATAGTAGAGCATTTAACGAATAAAACTGGATTATGCCTTTTTTAAATTACGTTCATATTCAATATTACATAATAACACTAATCGTACATACGTTAAAAGTTACATAAACATTACTACTTTTCTTCCAAAATGGTTTCACAATACTCATTAATTTAAATATATGCCTAGTTTTAATAGCTCACATTGGTGAATTTTACAAACTCCGAGTCATAAGATCCCAATTTGTAGTAACATGAGTTTTCCATTTCAGCATTTCATTTTTAAAAAATTTATCGTCGTTTCAGCAGTTCCTAAGAAATACGCAGCTTCTGCACTTACAAATTATTTAAATAACTGAACAAAGTTGCGATTCTATGCAAATAAATCCAACTTTATATTTGTCCCATATATTAAATGTGGAATCTATACGTTGAAAGGTACATTTTTAGTCATATCCATGTGCAGAAGACTTAAAAAATTTAATATAATCAATGTAGTTTTAAAATATTATCGCCTGTTCAAATTCTACCTTCTTCTCGTCTTTATGGAAGCGTTGAATTATTTGGGCAGGGCATTTTGAATTGTGGTCTAGTTTCAACGATTCCCAAAAAATAGGCTGCGACTACACTTGCGAACTACGGAAATAACATATATTTTATATTTCTTGCTCACAATCAGTGGAAGATTCACACTTTTGAGTAATGCTATTGTAATTATCACTAATGCTTTGTTAAGGATAAAATACACAGCACAATTCGACTTACGCCAATTAAGGTTGAGTCATAAATGAAGAGTGCTCCACGGCCATATCCAATCGATGATGATGACGAGTTTTCCATCATGACATCCATTTGGGACATTCCCAAAATATTTCGGTTTTGTTCTTTCTTCATCCACTCTCTGAAACGATCACCCTGTGTGAAAAAAAGTAGGCAGCATAAATTAGCATTTATATTCAACTTCGTGTAATTTAATATAAGTCAGGAAGTATCCATTTCCCTACAGCTTTGGAAGCCTGGTTAGCATAATAAAATGCAATGCAAACAAGTAAAACATTGACAGACTGTACGATCTTCGTTACTTTCCCGACCACTGGATTGAAGTAGATCTCTATGAATACGGCAAACATAAAAATGTTCGCTAGCAAGAAGAATCTGAAAACTACATTGAACGCAGAATTGATGCGTTTTGATATTTTCTTGAGGTCTTCATAACCGGCATGTATCTCTGCTCCAATCTGATCAATATTTCCATTCTCTGGGTCTGCCGCTTTTGCCATTTCTTTGAATTTAAATGCTTCTGTGGACTTTCCCAGAGTTATTGCGGAGAAGAAGACTCCATCACGTGCAATCTGCCCAAACATTGTTCCAGCAAACGTTGTAGCCCATCCAAACAGGGCAAGTGCAACTGATGTGGTACTGAATCCAGTTGGATTTACCTGTTGACATGACCTCGTCATACAGAATAGTGACAGTGTAAGTTCAACATGTTGGTCAATATACGCTTCCAAACCATCCAGAAGCCCGATGTGAGTTTGTATCAAAATGACACAAATGCTCAAACCACACACCAGCAAAGACTGAATTAATCTCTTTTAAAGAAAAAATTCATTTGCGTTAGATAATTACTTTATAACGGTTGGAAAATGTATCACAAACTCTGCGTTGAATGCATTCGATTGAAAATTGTTGCGGTATCTACCTTCACTGTGTAAAGATGTTTCCTATAATGAGAAGCATTGAGAGCTTGGACCGCTTTGAAATATTTTTTAGACTGGAAATTCAAGGACACAAAAAATCCAACCCGCAGCAAAATATTTGCACCCACTAGAGCGTTAAATATATACAATCCAATTTGCGGTGATCCGTCTTCATGAGCACCAATCATATCTGATACAAAGATTTTGGTAATCCGGACAGTGTCAACGGCTGCTAATGCGTTTACGATGCAGTAGGGAATCTGTAACAGTTATATTTTATGGTTTATTTGTGATTTATGATTTAA
Organism: Orchesella bifasciata; assembly: GCA_034697805.1. Lineage (NCBI taxonomy): Eukaryota > Metazoa > Arthropoda > Collembola > Entomobryomorpha > Orchesellidae > Orchesella > Orchesella bifasciata. Next base: position 8,606 of record JAQGAP010004110.1, read on the forward strand.
ACTAAAAACTTGTCTGTGCCATATCTGTTATGTTCACATTAAATTCTCCGTTTATAGCTTGCTTTGAGCCTGTAATTGTTTGGCGAGGGTCACGAATCATTCAACGACAACAAGTTAGAGCTCATCATTCTACTATTCCATTCTACTTGCTATTAGATTCAACATTGCTTATCCACATTTTCTTTTCTAATACATCCGTTATAAATTATAGATTGTATTTAACACTGTAATGCCATAATGACGTGCTATCGTATTGAAAGTCCGCTGGTAGATTATTGAATACGCAAAAAATTATTTTACGGACGGTGAATTAACGGATTTATGTGTATCGTTTTAATTTATATATGCCCAGCTATATTAATATATTGATATAGCATGATTTTATCTCATAATTCGCCATTAAAATATAGTTAGCATTACTGTCTGCAAGATGTATGTAAGAAAGTTGTTGCATAGATTTCAACTCGAGTACCCGATCTTTAATCATACGGTGTATATAGTTTGGGAACAAACAATACAAACATGAATAGAATTGTAATTGTCCTCCTGACAGTATAAATGTATCTAAGTTTTAACCGTTTATCTTTAGCGCCCGATCCATCCTTTCCTTATTTCTTGCCGTCACCTCAGGAGACTGCATATTTCTTACAGCTTCCGTCAACGAAGCCACTTTCTAAAAATTAAATTGCGATGGGTTACTTTCAGACGTCTTTGAATATCTCGGTATGTGATAGTGTTACTAACCAATAAAAACATGACCAGCACGCAAACGAAGGAAAAGTTTTTAATTAAAAAGAAATTCATACTTTCGGCTCCGTACTGGAAATCCTCTGGTAGATTATTCAATGTTCAAAAATACTTCACAGAAGTCGAATCAACGGATTTAGATATACGATTGATTGCGCCATAGAACAGTCAATACTTCGCACGCATTACAATGAAACTGACGTAAGGAAATTAAATTTTATTGCTATTGTCAGCATGAAAGCAGACGCAATGCTATTAATTTTAATGATACATTGCAATGATGCAAACTAAATTATTATATGAATCTTCCATCAGTCATCATATTCCATCATAATCATTCTTATTTTCGCAAAGCGTACTGTAATAAAAAAAACAGGCATAAAATAGTTTGTGATTTGTAACGTCTTTGGAATGTCATGATGCTTAATAGTCCTTCCTATACTTATTCTGCGTTGTCGTAAGCAAAACGATGCTTCATAAAACATTTGGAGAACAAAGCTTGCAAACTATAAATATCGACTCTCTATGTATTTGGTATTCTGATTAGAGCGCTATAATAATTTGTACAGTATCTCCATTTGTCTCAATACTTTGACAAACTATTAACAACTATTATGTAAAATGATGTTTTATGAATTCATCGCTCTATGAATAAGTGGAATATGCAACTTAGCTTATATTATAATTACCATAAGTTGTAAAATTATACTTTAACTCTTCATGCATCCAAATTTGAAAATACAAAAACCAAACCTTCTTCAGCCACAAGACCGGCTTATTTTCCTTCCCAAATCGAAATGGTGAAACGCCACAGACATTTGCGTACCAGAAATATGTTTCCAGGTAACTTTTTTCACATCTAGTCTCGAGCTTATTATGTAGCCATTCCAATTTTGCAGTAAAGCATCCCGAAATTTGATTTCTGTAATTGCGGATCCAGGAGTACAATTTGCTGCATGCGTCAGATGGATTGGAGTTGGCACTTTCCAAGGTCAAATCATCCAGCGGGTGAACCCTGCAAACTTTTTGGAAAATTCTCTCTGTACTTCTTGAGAAATGGTCGTCTGCATGGAATCCATCGTTGTCGTCAATTTCTATGACTGTTGTAGTACTATCTGGTCGTGGAGTGTCTTCATCTGGTGTTAAATTACCAAGGGTAGCTGTAACTAAACTTGAATTTCTACGTGACATTTTAGAGTAAAAACTGCAACCTGCAGCCCTCCAAAATGTTGTTTAAAAGAAAAAACGTTATGGATGGTTTCGAAAAGTATTATCTAACAATAAGTGATGGAGTTTAAGTTTAAACTTTAAAAGCGAATGTAGAAGTTACTACTGTCAAATTTGTCGTGGGCGGTCGCCAACTGAATGGGTCAAGTTTACTTCAAGGTTTGAATGTGACTGAGTCACTTTCTGCTTACACGTATTTAAACAGAACGGGAGTTTACCTGGAAAGTAAACTAAAATATATCCATATGTATGACAAAACAACCACGGTTAGCTTCTTCATTGATTTCTCCAAGCAAGGGCAGTAGGCTAATCGCAAGAGGGTTGTATTTTTTACTGATTAAAAATTCTGCCATAGTGTAATGCAAAAAGCATTGATGTCATTTTGCATTTTCTTGTACAGGTTTTGCTCAAAATTATATTTACATGCATATAGGAAATCGTA